>ML818179.1:20182-42909 GCA_009831015.1 Picea engelmannii
AAGACCAGGTATTCAAGCTCAAATTGCATTCAAGACATATTTGGTTTTATCTGCAATCATGTCTTGTCTTTTTCTAAGCCTGGTCAGAAGTATATTGTTGAAGAGTATGTTGACCATCAGTCAATTGATGAGTCTCAAGAGATCATATCCCCAACTGTAGAATATGTACATGCTCATACACCTGTGCACATCCTAGATGCACCTGTAGAAACCCTAGTGAGACATAAGCCTCCTGCTTTGTCTCCCACTCCTGCTAAACCTCTGGATGGTTGTAAGCCCCTTCCTCCATCTTTTGTGCTTGCAAAAGTACCAGACAGATACAAGCCTCTGGATTTGCCTCCTATTCTCCATGACCTTCCTGCCCATTATATCAATAATCTGCCCAGGTTTGATGGAGAGAATGCCAATATTACTGCTGAAAAACATATTCAAAACCTTGAGGATTTCCTTGACCTTTATGAGGTTGAAGATGATGATGTCTGCATCAGAATGTTTGCCCTGTCTCTGGGAGGAAAAGTCAAAGATTGGTTTAAGAACCTTCCAGTTGCTAGCATCAGAAATTTTCAGCAGTTCATGCAAGTTTTCTTGGATAGATGGGTGATCATGAAAAATGTTTTCCTCCTCCTAGAAGAGTATGACCACTTGAAAAGAAAGCCAGGGGAGACAGTACAACAGTTTTCAACCAGATTTAACAAGGTGTATACTGCAATACCTGCTGATATAAGGCCACCCCCAGGGTCAGCTCATTTGCATTACCCTGATGCCTTTGACCCTGAGATGACATTTCAGTTAAGAGAAAGAAACACTACAAGCCTTGAAGAGATGCAGAGCATTGCAGCTGATGTAGAGACCAACTTGCTGATCAAGAGGTCACAGTTGAAGGATAAAGAAATGAAGCAGTTGAAGGCATCAGAAGATAAACTGGAGATTTTGGTCAGTACCATGGAAAAGTTGATGTAGAAGATTAACATAAAATATGAGCTTGATGTCCAAAGACATCATGTTCCAGTGACTGCAGAGAAAGACACAGTCCCAGTCCCCAAACATTTTTCTGCTCATCCTGGATACCTTGGTTTGAATGATGATTCATTCATGTATTCAATTCACGGCACAGTCAAAGATGAAGCTCCATCTCGACTTGTAGAGGAACAACCGGCTAACATGATGTGCATGTTCAATGGCATTTCATCCGTGGATGATTTACCTAAGTGTGACCAGTATGATGATGATCATGAAGCTGAAATAGAGGTTGTATGTTCAGAGAAACTAGCAGCGTGTCATTGGCCGGAAGAGGATCATTTACCATTCAGATGCGACAATCATTCCTTGCACAACTGTCATGACAGCGATGGGGAAGAGACAGAAAATCTCAGAGTAAGTGAAAGCACTTTGCCCATATGTTTCTCATCTCTTCAATTCCTGAAAAGAAACTCTAGGCCAGTTGTAAACAGTGAAGACAAAAATTCATCTGATCAATCAATTGATGATACCATTAAGGATATGGAGGTTGTTTTAAACCCAGAATCGCAGCACTTGCCCTCCTTCAGTTTTCAAATTCTTGATGAAAGCTTAGAGCCTGAGACAAATTATGATTTAATCCAAAAGAACTCTGTGCCATTGTGTTTTAAATCATTTCAAGTTTTGAAGGAGACTCTTGGACAAGTGTTGAATGATGAATACAGAAACAAGCAAGAAATTTCATTTGAGTCAATGCAGCAGTCTTGTCAGTCCTTTCAGGATCCAATAGCTGATCAGTTGGATGGCATGTGTGGCCAAAATCATTCTTCATTCTCCAGTCATGAAATAAAAAGCTGTTATGATATTGACATGATCAGGCAGTCAGTTACAGGGGTATGTTCAGCAGAAGCATCATTTCAAAACTCATCAGGAAAGTTGCAACCATGTCAGGAAATGCACGGGGATGAAGATAACAGAGATACAGTGCCAGAGCTGCCATCCAAGAATCAAGGAACATGTCATTTCTACCTTGATCATGTAGCTACCTATATGGAGAATTTTCTCACTGTAGAGGCTCAATCTTTTTCTGACATGACTTTTGCTTTCCAAGATTGTCGAGGCCTCTATGATGAAGATCGATCATGTTTTCAGCAGTGGCCTTTACACTTTGCAGTTCTGAGTCTACGAGCAAAGGGTCAAGGTGCACTTCTCACTGTGCTAACGAGCAGTCAAGCAATCCACTGGTCTCAGAAGCTACTTGATTGGCTTCATTGGCATTTTTGTATTATTTGATTTAACAAAATGATCAGTAGCATAGGGTAGGTAGGAGAATGAATAAGCTCCGCACTCTGAGCATCTCTTTTTCAGCAGCATTCATTTGATTTCGTTTCAGTTGCAAAGATCAAAACATGTACAGGTTGCAGAATAAGTTTTTGGGATCAGCCCAATGGATAAAGCTCTAGTCTGCAGGTTCAGAAGTCTGTGGTTCTTGACACCTCCTGAAAGAAGCTGCCATCCCCAGGTGGAGCCTATGTTGGGGTCCTATAATTATAGGCGATTCGATTCTTCGACTGTTGATTTGGCATTTTCCCTCGTGATGATGAAGTCTGGCTCAGGTGATTCTGTTTCCTCCCTCCATCCTTTTTCACTTGATCCCCCATCACCCTGCTGCATCCTTCATACACACTGCGCCTTTTTCCCCCTTATCTTTTGTCAGCCTCCATTGTCCTGCCACCCTCACCCGTCCATAATCAAACAGACTTAGGATAAACAAAAATATTAGTGTAATTAGGATAGGTTGAATTAATTAGTAAACAACTAAGTAAATAACTAATTAATTATTAATTAATTAGTTATCAACTAGGTTAATAACTGGGTTAGTTTTAATTAAATAAAATAAATCATAAAAGTTAGTTATTAAAGCAAAACATTATAAAACAAATTAATGAAAACATAAAAACATATATTAAAAATAAAAAAAACAATTTAAAAACAAACAAAAATTAAATAAAATAAAATTAACAAAATGTATATAATAAAACATTGTATAATAAAAACAAGTATTAAATAAAATATTAAAAAGCATATAAAAAACAATTAAAAAAAAAGCAATAAAAAAAAAGCAATAAAACATTAAAGAAAACAACACATTGAAACACCAACGTAACACATGACATAATAAAAAAACCAAAAAAACTAAATAATTAAAATATCCTAAGTCATAACCCTCCCCCTACCTACGTCACTTCCCACTAAACTACCCCACGTCCCATCTCCCTACGTCATCCCCACTCACTCACCCAAACTCCCGCTCATATCCCACCTACCTCGCTACCCCATGTCCCATCCACTACCCCCAAAACCCACGCACATCTCCATGTAAGTGCGCCCCCCATCCACCATGCCACAAATTAATCAACGCACAATATTTAATTTCGGACCCCCCCGTGAGTTCGACTTTTAACGAGGGGGGGTCCGGAATTTAAAATAAAACTCATGCAAATATAAACGGCTCAGATTTGACCACGGAGATCAACGATCCAGGTTCAATTCCGGACCCCCCCCATGCGGTCTACATCTAACGAGGGGGCGGGGGGGGTCCGAAATACCATTTTCTCGCCAAAAAATCACTTTCCCCAATTTTTGCCAATATTTGTCTGTGTTACCATGTCTTCGTCCGAGGCAGATTTTGGGCAAACGGAGACGGATTTTAAAAATCCGAGAGAGGTTTTTGCTCAGAACAGGCTGAGGAACAAAACTGTTTTTCAGTTTTTGCAACGGAGTTACGAACAGAGAGAGTCAAAGACATATTTGAAGCCTATTTTTCCATATTTTAAATTTTCCGTTTCAGTCCCGATTTTGCAGGAGCTGTCACGGCCAGTTGGGGACGAATTTTGCGAAACCGAAAGAGGCTTTTGTACAGCACATGCCCATCTACAATAACCTCTTTAATTTTTTGCCCAGGTGTCATCATTTAAGAGAGAATCATGTCTGATCGGACCCCTGTTTCGCAAAAAAACGGTCCATTTTTTATGGCAGAAAACTCCGAATTTTCTAGGAGTGATGGCTATTTTTGGCCGAGGCGGTTGAACCGACTCTCGGAACTTGAGGAGAAGATCTATATTATTTATTGGGATGATTTTAATGTAAAAGGGTTGGATCTTTACGCCCTGAGGCTATCGAGCTGTAACATTTTTTATGAGATCTGCCATTAATGAAAGGGAGGCTCTTTACAGGATTCCTGCGTATGTTTACTGGTGATGTGATTTTCTCAGTTAAATGTTTTCTTGATCTGTAATCATCTTGTTTTTCTGAAACTAATCTTTAAGAGTAACGTATGTCTCAGGATTTATCTATGATACCCTGTTTTCGATTCTAAAAGATTTAAATGTTTATCTTCTGATGTTTTCGATTAAGGAATTCTTAACTGCTTCTTAGTCGAATTTATCCTTATCACCCTTTCTTATGTCCATCATTTAAACTGCAAAGATCCAGTGAGTATATCATCTCGCCCTGTGGAAGTCATATTTCCTCGTTCATGGTTGTATTTCATTCCTAATTAATTACAGACCCCATAGCCAAATGGAGGAGTAGACTGTCTCAACCAATTTATAAACCCTTTTTACAACAAAA
This sequence comes from Picea engelmannii, assembly GCA_009831015.1. Lineage (NCBI taxonomy): Eukaryota > Viridiplantae > Streptophyta > Pinopsida > Pinales > Pinaceae > Picea > Picea engelmannii. Next base: position 24,773 of record ML818179.1, read on the forward strand.
CATACTTGTTCTTTTTACCTAGCCTAATATCTGAAATCAAACAAAGCTAAATCATATAGAGAGATCCCTCTCTGAGTCTTGTAGGGCTAGATCCAAGACTTGAAGCGGTTTTGATGTTGCCTCTGTGATTGCCTCTCAGCCTTGGGCAAATTACAAAGCGCTAACATATCCAACAAAAACAGATTGTTGAAGAGACAGAAGATATTATTTCTTCACCTACAATGGTGCCTACACAATGCCCCATCCAACCCAGAGACAGCTAGTTGGTGGAACAGATTCAACCCCTCTAGTAACAGGTTTGTGACAATCTTCCACAAGCCAAGAAGCACAACTTCTCCAACAAGGCACGTGGCTCACCAAGATTCAAAGTCAGGAAATGCTTTCCCCTTTTCCCTGGGCACTCAACGCAATGGAGACCATTGCTTCCTAAGGGGGGAGGATTGATCCAAGTGGATATTGGTTGCCACCCACCTGTTCCAACTAGCTCCTCTTGTCAGTTTTTAGTACAACACGTTCTTTTGTACTTCTTTGTAATTGTGGGTTCTACACTTCCAAGGTTGTCTGAAGCCCTACACATCTTCTAGGTGGATATTGGTGGCCTCCCACCTAATCCAACTGGATTATTTTGTATGTTTTCATGTCAACACATCTTGTTGTACTTCCAAGGTCGTTTTGGGCCCTAAACAGTGTTTTTTTAGCTCACCACAGTCTAAGTGTAGACTAAGTCAGAGTTTGACGACGTAATTCGTAGATCTCAAAAATACCTTTCCAATGGGCTATCACACGCCTAAAACGAAGATCGTATGCAAAAGTTACGACCCCGGGAAGTTAATGTACTAACCTACCCAAACGGGGCCCACACGACTTTTGGCATTTCATCTCCTAGGGTTAGGTTTTTGGATGTCTAGGGTTTTGGCATTCATGTTTATCATAAAAGGCCTTCAGAGCCTCATTGTAATAATATTCTGGCAAATGAGCGTATTCGTCACATCTATTCTCAGAGATAAAGTTGTCACCATTCTAGCGAGTCTTGCACTCTGTATTTTTGCAGTCTCTTTACAATTCTTTCATTAATAGAAATCAAGAATTGTTGTATTTCTCTGTTTCTGGCAATTTTCATGAGTATTTCATTGTAATTTATCTACTTTCATTTCGTTCCGAAAATAAATCTGAATCAATGATGCTAATTGATTGGAAACAACATTGCAAGCCAGAGGAGAAGTAGTCGGGCCTAGTGAAGTTTGGAAGAACCACATTCAGGTGATAATAAATCCAGTTGGCCATCTAGTGTTGCAGAAGCGATAGCTGGAAGTCACAATAGAATGTAGCACATTCATCAACACTTCTAGGGAAGAAGTATTAAGGCATGGAGAGACAAGATGGCAAGCATTAATATAGGAACTGTAATAAAGGGAACCAAACTCATTTCCAAGACTAAGGAAAAATCTCTTTAGGGATGACCTATACATTGAATACCTCAGTAGGATCACCTCCAATTGGATAGGATTAAAATGCATGTTCTACATCTTAATGCAACCCATTCCTTATTTCAAGAAATTAGGTGTACCAGATGTTGATGTTGAGAGGGAAATATGGAAAGAGATTGTGAGGTTTTCAAGATATCACCCCAAGGAGAAAGAGATCTACCCCATGGCTTGTGATCATATAACTATCTGTTATGTTGCATAGAATTTCGTTGAAGAGGACATATGTCTACATGGGAAAATGGTGCTTTACTCATGAGGAACAAGTAACAATTAAAGATCCCCAAAAAGGAAGGTAGAAAATCCAACAACAAAAACAAAATCTGAGGACAAAGTATCTAGTAGCAAAAGAAGAATCATCCACAACTATAATACTAAACATAGAGTCACCAAAAGCAACAATACTCAAGATAGAGTCGATGGCAAAATAAATTGAAGAGGATTCAATAGTTGCAACATAAATTGAAGTAGAATCAATAATTGTGATAGAGGATGAAGTCGAATAAGCTTCAACAGTAGAGACAAGTCTAGTAGCAACAACACAAGAGATGGAATTAAAAGCAACAACAAAAGAAGAATTAAGTGAGAGGACCAATGGACCTGTTGGGCAACCTTGACTCATTTTTTTCTTTCTTTTTGCATGAGGTCATGCAAACAACTAAGTTGGGGGATATGACAGGCTCCTGAATTAATCCCATTGTATTCATTAATATTATAATTATTCACCTTATAGACCTTGTAGTTTGTCTATTGGTTGGCAAAATATTCGCTAAACTAACCTATTTTGTAGCTAATAACAAAGTGTTGATTAATAGCTTGCAATAGTTTATGTTAGTTGCATTTCATGATATTTGTATGTGTGCATGCTTAAGTTGTCCTATTGTCGATGAGTAGGGGTTTGTGATATACTTGTTGATGATTTATTCTTTGTAGCTTTAACCTCTCTGGCTATGGGAAAAAAAAATTGTTTGTTTTTCAAATTTGATCCTATTGTTGACATTTGTCCCAGCTACAACCAGGAGAAGGACAAGCTGATGTGATGGATAAGGAAATGCTTAGGTAGCAAAGAATCAGGGCATCAATTGATTGGCCTAATTAACCCAAGAGAAATAACATTCGAGATTGCAGAGACATGCCACAATGCTCCAGTCACAAGAAGAAGGAAGATGGCTATGCACTTTGCATCAACCCATTGAGAGCAACAAATTGATGAGAAGATTGACACCATGAGTTCTCTAGTAGGGCTCTCACCCTAGCCCAAAAAGGAGGGAGATGGCCATGCACTCCATAGTAGCCATATAATGCAATAAATCGAGAGAAATAAGGGTGCCATAGATCCTCCAAGTAGATCTATGTTCTTGCACCAAATGTAGATCATGCACCCCGAGATCCCATTCCTTAACAAATTGCCTTAACTAATTAAGGATGAACTCGCGGTTTTAGTGGTAATAATATTAGTTCATATGTTGGATTTCCTCAATAGAGATCCAATGCTCTCTTAGTATAAATATGCTCCTCTGCAACTTTGTTAGGGTAGACAATCATAGGTTTCAGTTTGCTTATAACTGTAGATTTTAACCTTGTACAATTATTTACCGCAAATATATTTTCAATAAAAGAATAGAAAAGATACAATGACAAATACAAACATTATAGAGAGATGTTTCCCCTAGAAATCTAAACGAGGAAAACCAGCATATTCTATATCCATTCATTATGATACATTGTTTACAATACAATATACATATAGGAGCAAACAAAATCTAAATCCCTAACCCAATGACCTGGATTAGGCAAAAAACCTAATTTCTTAACCGAAAATAGAAAACCATCGACAAAAACCATATGCCAAAAGTCGCCCAACAATGGACACGAATATCAAGGCAACACAAAAAACGAGGCAAAAAAATGTGACACGTTTCCCGAGGATTTTTTTCTTGGGGGTATTGCCCTCGAACCCACACATAGGGGGGATATAGCCCCCCTTACCAACGGGCCCCCCTCAACCCACCCCGCGCGCGCGCCTGACGCAACGTAGCAAACCCTAGAGCTAGTCGTGCAAAGAATATAACACATACCCAACACTCGCTAGGGTTGAAAGAGTTGCATATTAGAATTTGTAATTATGAATCTTTTTTACGAAATAAAGAGACTATCATCCTCTTGAGTTAATTCAAGCTATAAGGAAGGGATTCACCGATTCTCCTTGGGAAGGGTCCACTTGGAGAGGTTGATAGTGAATGCACCTTCAGATTTGTTATGCATTACACTTGTAGTGTATGGTGTGGATGTTTATATTTTTCTATAGCTATAACATTTATGTTATATCCATTAATTTGATCCTTCACTAACATGTCACGAACCTATGATTGGTCGGGGATTTTTCATGTGAATCAGAGCGTTGTAGAATAGGGTTATGTTCTAATATTGAATTTACCTTTCAATTTCCATTTCCTTCTTGTAGCATTAAATATTTATATTTTACTTCACTTTCAAAAATGATGTTTAATTACACCCGGATGGGGTGCCACCTGGTGTGATGTGGTGGACAACTGGATCAGGGTAGCCGGAGGAGTTATCAACCCCGACCGCCACCCCCTACGCATTTACTCCCCCATGGCTCACACCATGAGGGAAATTAAGTTAGTGTACCTGGTTGGGCTCATGGGCGAGCGAACCAGCCAGGCATTTGGTACCAGGCTATTGCAAAGGTCTCGTCGGGGTGCCACCTGGTGTGATGCGGTGGACAACTGGATCAAGGAAGCCGGGGGAGTTATTAACCCCGACCGCCACCCCCTGCGCATTTACTCCCCCATGGCTCACACCATGAGGGAAATTAAGTTAGTGTGCCTGGTTGGGCTCATGGGTGAGCGAACCAGCCAGGCATTTGGTATTAGGTTGTTGCAGAGGTCCCGTCGGACTTCAATGGCGATTGGAAGGGTCATTTTAGGCTCTCATGGAGTTAAGAGTAGCCCTCAAACTTAGCTCAACTCGTTTTCTACCTAGTGTGCTCTTCTTACAGAGCACTTCGGCCTTCACGTTTTTTCCGCCGTCATTTTTCTCTCCCTGTGCATCAGTGGTGTCCTCCCGGACTCAATTCTCCCCTTGCGAACCAGGAACGACTATTCATCCTTGTTCTGCTCTGGCTCCTCCGTCTCCCTCCACTATATCCTGCTTCTCTCCACAGCCTCCTTTCACCCCCTCCACCACCCCCCTGTCCCCTCTACCATGCCACGAGAGCGCAGAAAGCCCAAGAGAGGCACTCGGAAAAATAGCGCCCTCTCTCGAGCTAGCAGGCTCACTGCCTCTCAAAGAGCGCTCATCGCTCACTTTGCCCATCCCCACCATTCAACTCAGAGCACTCAGTCAGCTCTGCTTCGGTCTCCCGAGGTATGCAAGGTAAAGATGGAGACAACTTCCTCCATTACGCACTTTCCCCTGTCGCCACTTCCATTTCTGCTTTACAGTCTAAGCATTGTGAAAGAGGAGGTGCCACCTTTGGGTGTGCGTCCTTCTATGGCCACCAACCTCTTATCCCCCCCAGTAATCAAGCCGGGAGAGCCCGACTACGATGACGGGAGCTGCCAAGTGGAGGAGGAGATCCCTCCAAGCTGGTAGCTGGTAGGCACAGACAAGGAGACCATTGCAGCGGGCGACGACGAGATGGGAAAGGAAGAAGAGGCTCTGCCTCAACACTTTGCCAACCATCTCGTAGAGGAGCACCTTGAGCTCCTCTTCGAGATTAGGCAGCGGCAGTACGACCAGATGCATTACCAAGGCGTTCTCAGTCAAAGAATGGACATTTTGTTCGAGGCGCTAACGGATGCTCCAACGCAAGCCCGGTGCCCAACTTGTAGACAACGATTCACCCTAGCATATACCATCCATGGACAACCAAGTCCATCCATGGACTGAAGTGGTTCACCCCAGGTTACAGCTTTTGTTTATTTCAGTTACAACATCAGTGGTCTAATTTACCACAACAACAAGCTAGATGATTCAATAAGTTTTGCTTATTATGCATGTATAATTCTATCAGTAATGGTGGCTCTGTACATGGCCAGCCTTAGAATAGGGAGGAGGAACTTGGTTCCTGCAAACACTTGCAATTTTTTGTATAATTTTTATAGTCATGGTAGTGTTGAAACAAAACGGAGCCACCTATTCTGGTTTCCCTCCTGTGGCAGAACACGTGGCTACCAGGTGTCATTGTATAGCAGACAAATGATATAATATAAGGTTTCGCTTTTTATTTACAAAAAAAAACAATGATGTTTAATTCTAAAGGAGCTAAGGATTTCTAAAGCATCTGTCAGTAAACCCTAAGACATTCCATGTCTAGAAGACTCATGCTATAGAGTTTTGGTTCTATGCTATAGGTAATTGCATATTAATCATATAGTTTTATTTTCTAAAAAGAAAAGAACATATGATTGGCAGGGGATTTGTCATGTGACTCAAAGCGTTGTAGAATAGGGTTATGTTGTAACATTGAATTTACCTTTTAATTTCCATTTCCTTTTTGTAACATTAAATAATTATATTTTACTTCACTTTCAACAATGATGTTTAATTATAAAGGAGCTAAGGAGTTCTATAACATCTCTTAGTAAACCCTAAGACATTCCATGTCTGGAAGACTTATACTATAGAGTTTTGGTTCTATGCTATAAAACTCCTCAGCTACTTCATCTAATAGCTCATTTTTACACTTTATGACTGCATAAACTTTAATCAATGCTTCACAAGTCTACAATTCCCTGATTGATGATTTAAGTGCGATAACCAATATTTAGTAGCAATTATTACTGCAATACTTGAGCTCACCAACCCTCAAAACAAATCAACTATTGCAATTACATATAAACATTCAAATTGCCCCTACAAAAGGAATGTGGCGATGGCAAAAGTGGGAAGGGAACATCACAACGATCTCGTTACGATGATTTTTAGATATCAATCCAACATAGATTAAAAGTAAACACTAAAGCCAACAAAGAAGAATTACCATATGAACGACATGTCAACCAAATAATGGATAAACATTAGATTTGAAAATGATGAATCATGTCTCCTTGCAATGATTAAAAATAATTCATAACTTTGACCTTATGTAGAAAGTTGATTTTGTCTTGTTTTTAATAATTAAAAAAATTAATTTGTCCATTATATATGATGAGTGAAGTTGATTTTGTTGATGTTGTAATATTTGTATTCATTGTGCATGGTTTATTGAGATGACATATTTTAATATATTATGTATAGATTTTATTTCATGAATCATGTGTACTTACTTTGTTAGTAGATTTATAGATATAGTTATTAGGTTGAGAGGTTACAAAGTTTAAAAAAATAATTTGTCCATTATATACTATGAGTGAGGTTGATTTTGTTGATATTGTAATATTTTTATTCATGGTGTAAGGTTTTTTGAGATGACATCTTTTAGTATATTATGTATAGATTTTATTTCATGAATCATGTGTATTTAGTGAATTATGTGTACTTAGTTTGTTAATAGATTTATAGATATAGTTATTAGATTGAGAGGTTATATAGGTAAGAGACCTGAATTAGAAAAATGGAACAAATTTAAATATGATGAAACAAAATACATGAAATTTAAGGCATGTTGTAATTACATATTTGGTTGATTTTATATAATGTTTAAATATATTTATTTTTAATGATAACGTTTAACTTTGGATTAGAAAAGGTTGGGGTCAAACTAGTAAACTATGTAATATAAAAGGGAAGGCCTAGCCCATGAGAGGGAGATATTCCTATCTTTAGAAGGTTGGGTGATTTTGCCCACTCATGTGCTCGTAATTTCTTTCATGGCATGACAGACATGGGTAAATACGAACAGACTATGAACATAAGAAAACATAAAAGTAGTACATTTCTAAAATAATTATTGATCCAGGTGGATATTGGTGGCCACCTAGCTAATCCAACTGGCTCCTCGTGTCCGTTTTTGTTCAGCACATCTTTCTGTATTGCTTTATAATTGTGAGTTCTACACTTATGGGGTTGTCTTAAGCCTCACACATTCTCTAGGTGGATATGGGTGGCCTCTCGCCTAATCCAACTAGCTTATTTTGTATGTTTTCATGTCAGCATATCTTGTTGTACTTTCAGGGTTGTTTTCGGGCCCTAAACTTTTTTTCTTGGCTCACCACAGTCAAACTGTAGACTGAGTCAGATTCTGACTGCGGAATGTGTAGTTATATGAAATAACTTTCCAACAGGCTATCATGCGCCTAAAACAAAGGTCGTATGCAAAAGTTATGACCCTGGGAAGTTGAGGTACCAAATTACACCAACTTACCCATAGGGCCCACATGACTTTTGGCATTTCACCTTCTAGGGTTAGGTTTTTGGATGTCTAGGGTTTTGGCATTCATGAGTAATATGAAAAGGGCCTATGAAGCCTCATTGTAATCCATTCTATTCAAATGGATGTGCGTAGCAGCCACATCTCTTCTCAGAGATAGCTACCACCATTCGAGCAAGTTTCAGTTATGCAGTTTTACAGTTTCAACCTATTTCATTATTTAATAGAAGATATTGTTCACTAGATATTTGTGTTATTCTTCCTATCTATGTGTTTATTGTATTTAGTGTACTAATCAGTTCGTTCCATTCCTAAATCTGAGTCATTGGTATCAGAGCGGTCTGCTCTTCATTTATTTTTCTTCGTGCATGTCCCCAACAAGGTCTAGGTACAAGAAGTTGAGACTCGAACCCATCGAGCCATTACCAGATCGGTCGCGCCGAGCCCAACAACAACCCATGGAAGATGAAAAGAAATATGATGGAGCAGGAGATCCTATTAAAATGTTGTTTGAGGAATCCCTTGCGCGACAAAGGACCAAAATGATGGACAACTTCTTGCAGATCCTTCAACGACTACCCACGGAAGAAGCATCTTCATCAAGCGGCCATGCAGCCTTCAAGGTACAGGTGAATTTTGATATTCCATTATTAGAAGGACTGATAGATGCGAATGTTGTAAATAAATGGTTGAATATGCTCGAAGGATATTTTTCGGTCCACAATTTTTCCGATAGGGAAAAGATCACTTTTGCACTCCTCAAGGTTGTTCCCAATGTGAAAGGCTGGTGGGATACTTACTCTAAGAAAAGGGTCGTGGAGGAATCTGCAATTTGTGGGGTGGCCCCTACATGGGATTCCTTCTAGGACGCCATTAAAGAACAATACTACCCTGTTGGAAGCTACGAGGACCAGTACACCAGATGGACCACCCTACGTCAAGAAAGGGACAAGACAGTACCAGACTTCACCAATATTTTCCATACCCTACCCACCAAATTGGGTATCAAATATTCTAAGCGTCATCTAGTGCTCAAATATCACGATTGTTTTCATCGATACATTCAAACAGAAATGGAGTTCCTGGACATCGCCTCATTGGGCATGGCTTATAGATACGTTGTCAAGATCGAGCATAAATTTAAGCAGAAACGACGAGAGTTTGGATCTACAAACCCCTCACAACTCAAGCAGGGCAAAGGCAGCTCGAACCCACACAGCAAGGGACCAAGTCGAGATGGTCGCCCTCGGGACAATCCATCCAAGACGCAACATAAGAAGTGCAATGAAAAGACGAAGAAGGACATGGGAAAATCGTGTGAGTGCCATAAAATTTCTTGGCACAACACTGACGAATGCCGCTCTAAGCAGTCCCTCGTGGATGAGCTGAAGGCTTCCGAGTCAGAGGTCGATTATGATTCTGAGTCAAATCATGAAGGAGGGAAGTGGATTATCGATGTTGAACCCAGTGTCGTGGTTGCTACCACCAAAATTTGGCCAAGCGAACCAGAAGAACCAGAGGAAGGGGAACGCCTCTTTCACTCACAGATGTGGGTCAAGGGGGCTCTAATTCATTTCATCGTCGACAGCGGTAGTCAGAAGAACCTGATTTCAGCAGAGGTCGTCAAGCAGCTAGACCTGCCAACGACACCTCACCCACAACCCTACACCATCAGTTGGCTTCGTCACGGAAGAGATCTTCGCGTCAGCCAACAATGTCGTTTTCCCTACAGCATCAAACCTTTCAAAGATGAGGTACTGTGTGATATTGCTCCCCTTGAAGTTTGTGATGTTCTTTTAGGACAACCATATTTGTGGAAGCGTCATGTTGTGTATGAGTCTAGACCCCACAGTGTTATTATTACTTTGGGTAGACAATTGTACAGGATCCCAAAGGTGGCACCACCTACTGTTATTTCTTTAATCTCTGCTAAGCAATGCAGTAAGGTCATTTCACAGACCGGGAAGTTCATCTTCTTTGTGATCTGTGCTCATAGTAAGTAGAAGATCGTCACCACATCCATGGCCTCTACACTGCGCCTCTCTTGCAACACAAGCAAGTGGACGGGATCATGGAAGAATATAGAGACATCTTCGCCTCACCTACAGGGGTACCGACACACTGCCAAGTCAAGCATCCCATTGATCTGACCCCTGGCGCACCTCTACCTAATGGGCCAGTCTATCGGTGCTCGTTGATGGAGAATGACAAAATCAGGCGTCAGATCCAAGAGCTTCTTCAAAAGGGGCACATTAGACCCAGCTCCTCCCCTTGCAAAATCCCGATTATACTGGTGCAGAAAAAGGATGGGACTTGGCGACTCTGCATTGATTACAGAGCCTTAAACAAAATCACAGTCAAGAACCGTTACCCCATTCTCAGGATTGATGACCTTCTTGACCAAATCAAGGGGGTAAAGTTCTTACGCAAGATTGACCTGAAGTTTGGCTACCACCAGGTTCCCATCGAACCAACTGATGTCTAGAAGACAACCTTCAAGTCTAAAGAAGGTCTCTACGAATGGCTAGTCATGCCCTTTGGCTTAACAAATGCACTTTCCACTTTCATGAGGTTGATGGATGATGTATTGAGACCCTTCACCAACTCCTTTGTGGTAGTATATTTGGATGACATCCTCATCTTCAACAAAATGTGGGAGGAGCACATGTGCCATATTCAACAGGTTTTGAGCACTCTACGACAACACAAGCTTTATGCCAACTTAGAAAAATTCTCTTTTGGCATGAATAGGGTCCAATACCTGGGCTACATTGTTGATGAGCATGGGGTACATGTTGATCCAGCTAATATCCAAGTCATGCGTGACTGGCCAACCCCGACCACACTGACCGAGCTTTGAAGCTTCTTGGGTCTAGCTAATTTCTATCGACAGTTCGTGTTGGGATTCTCCCATATTGCATGGGCCCTTAGCCAGGTGACCAGGGGCAGTGGTAGGGACAAGTTTGTATGGGGGAAGGAGAAACAATGAGCATTTGATGATCTGAAACATTGCTTGTGCTCAACTCCAGTACTCTCCTTGGACGACCTGCAACACCCATTCGAGATTGAGACTGATGCATCTGACTGTGTTGTGGGCGCAGTTCTCACTCAGCACGGGCATCCTTCAGCATACCATAGTGAGACACTCTCCGATACTGTTTAGAAATACCCCACCTATGACAAGGAAATGTATTCCATGGTACAAACCTGTCGTCAATGGAAACATTACATTCTGGGGAAAGAGACGATCATATACACTGATCACAAGACTTTGCAGTTCATATAGACACAAGGAAAACTGCAGAACAACCACCATCAAAATTGGTCCACCTACCTGTCGCAATTCCATCTCAACATCAAGTATAAGACATGTATCTCCAATCGTGTCGCTGACTGCCTCAGTCAACCTCCTGTGGTTGCACTCACCACTCTGCTCCAGTCCTGTGGACATGAAGCATTGGAGTGGCCCCAACTTTATCCGCAAGATCCAGACTTCGCCACCACATATCAGCTCTTGGGTACAGGCGCCACTGTCACAGATTTTCACATTCAGGATGAACTCTTATGCCACCTGGGCCATCTCTGTGTTCCTACAAGAAAGTGTAAAAATCTGATTTGGGAAGCCCACTACAGTCGGGTGGCAAGACATTTTGGCATAGAGAAAACTGTGGTCGTTATTCAGAAACATTTTTATTGGCCGAAACTTCGACAGGACATCAATAAGTATATTAGATCTTGCACTGCCTACGCCATTTCCAAGCCAACCATCAAGAAGCAAGGCTTATACACCCCTCTTCCTATTCCTGAGAAGCCGTGGGAATCCATCTCAATGAATTATGTTGATTTTGTCGTCCACCAAGCACGAGAATGACTGTGTGTTTGTGGTCGTTGATCGGTTTTCGAATATAGTCATCCTCACAGCCTCTAAGAAGAATGTCACAGCGGCAGACACTGCCAAGCTCTTCTTCGAACGAGTTTGGGTCCACTTTGGGATACCACAGACCATCATCTCCGACATAGACATCAGGTTCCTCAACACCTTATGGTCGACTCTCTGGTCTCTGTTGGACACTAAGATCACAAAATCCACTACTTTACACCCCCAAACTGATGGCCAAACCGAGGTCGTCAATCAGATGATTGTGCACATCCCGCGCATGTACATTTCTAATCATCCTCGTACATGGGACGAGAGTCTTCCATATTTCCAACACAGCTACAACAGGGCTCTCCATAGTTCCATCGGCCATAGCCCATTTCAGGTGGGACTGGGATTCCAACCCTTGGGACCCATTGAAGTTGCACTTCCTCTTGCCACCGCATAGACAAACTCTTCCCCTAATCAGTTTGCGATCGATAAAGCCACCAAATTCATTGAGTGGATTCAACACATCCGCACAGGAGATTTTGAAGAAATCTAATGCTAAGTACAAGCAGCGCCATGATCAACACAGCGTACCACATCAGTTTCAGGTTAGCAACAAAGTCTGGTTACATTTGCAGAAGGAGCGTCTCACCGGGCCCCATCAGAATCTTTTCACACTTCGTTATGTGCCTTACACTATCACCAAGGTTGTGGGTAGCAATGCTTTTGAGCTTAACACTCCACCCTTCCTTGGTTTGCATCCAGTATTCAATGTGGACCTTCTTCGACCATATTTTCAACCGCTATTGGACACCTATGAGATCGTTGAACAACTGAAGCCAATAGAGCTCAACCCTGGCTGCATGGAACAAGCATCCACCAATCAGATTGTGGACACATAGGTCAAGGGCACTCACCAGCAACGGATCCAGCCTTATCGGGTTGTCAAGGTAGGGAAACTCCTACACCAAGGCGAACGGCTCACCTGGGGCCAAATCCAACAGAACTTTCCTCACCTGATGGGGGAACTCAACGCAATGGATACCATTGCTTCCTAAGGGGGGAGGATTGATCCAGGTGGATATTGGTGGCCACCCACCTATTCCAACTAGCTCCTTGTGTCTGTTTTTGTTTAGCACGTCTTTTTGTATTGCTTTATAACTGTGATTTCTACACTTCTGGAGTTGTCTGAAGCCTCACACATTCTCCAGGTGGATACGGGTGGCCTCTCGTCGAACCCAACTGGCTTATTTTGTATGTTTTCAGGTCAACACATCTTGATGTACTTTGAGGGTTGTTTTGGGGTCCTAAACCTAGTTTTTTTGGCTCGTCACAATCAAACTATAGATGGAGCCAGAGTCTGACAGCGAAATGTGTAGTTCTCTAAAAGACCTTTCCAACGGTCTATCACATGCCTAAAACAAAGGTCGTATGCAAAAGTTATGACCCTAGGAAGTTGAGGTACCAAATTATACCAACTTACCCATATGGCCCACATGACTTTTGGCATTTGACCTTCTAGGGTTAGGTTTTTGGATGTCTAGGGTTTTGGCATTCATGAGTAATATGAAAAGGGCCTATGGAGCCTCATTATAATCCATTTTGCTCAGACGGATGCGTTTCGCAACCACATCTCTTCTCAGAGATAGCTACCACAGTTCAAGCAAGTTTCAGTTCTGCAGTTTTACAGTTTCAGCCTATTTCATTATTTAATAGAAGATATTGTTCACTGGATATTTGTGTTATTCTTCCTATCTCTGTGTTTATTGTATTCAGTCTATTAATCAGTTCGTTCCTCTCCTAAATCCAGATCATAAGTATCGGTGCCTATTTCATGTAATCATTCACTGTGATGCTTGAGTACTATTCTTTTTCTTGTGCATTGTTGTCCATTCTATCTCTAAGTCCTGGTTACGCATTGATGGATCCCGTGGATTCATTTTGCTTTGATCGCGTGGATATTCTAGAATCTTTTGATCTACTATTGCTTCCTCTACTTGATAAGCCCAACTCACATGGGACTAGGAAGGGGGATTTGCCTAATCTAAAGGGGGCTTTGGCTTCCTTATCGATGAAAGGGAATGAATGAGTTTTCATGGAGGGATAATTGCCTTGGTACATGTCTATTCGAGGTTGGCACTAACTAAATAAGCTACTTTTCCTAGACTTTCTCATATGAACCTTCCTTTGATGGTGCCTTTGGCGAAGATGGAGCTTTCTTCTATAGACCATGAAATTTCCTTTGATGGTGCCTTTGATGAAGATGGATCTTTCTTATGTGGATTGAAGGAGAGATCAATTGAAGCCCCCCCTTCACACCATCCCACCAAGTAGACTTTTGTTGTGACTTTCTAGATTGACCATTCTTATGAATTTTAGGACATTGAGCCACATCGTGTCTTATTTCATAGCATGCCCTACATTGGAAGGAAACTTGTTCATAGTCCAACTTTTGAGTCCATGTACAAATCTTTGTGTTTTAAACCCTTTTCTAAAGTTCACGTCAACACAAATTTATGCACATGTGGTGATGTGGTAGTATTTCATCTCCTTATTTCTCAAGTGGATTTTTCCAAGAACATTTCCAATATTGTTGAGTGAGTCATAACTTGAAAACTAAAGAGGAAGATTGGGGAGCCTGACCCAAATAGGGGCCATGGAGAAAATATTTGTTGAAGGGTCAAAGGATGGATGTTAGGTCTTCATGTAAAGACTAGAGTTTCCCCAAATCTAGGACCCAAGTCGAGAATTTGATCTCAATCCTCTACTATATCAAACTCCACAATGAAAAATCATGTATCACATGGATAGAGAAAAGCTTCCTCCTCGAGATTTGGTTTCTTGACACACAAGATCCATTTATGTAAATCAGATAATCTTGGTTGGATGCCATTAAAACTGCAAATGAGACCATTGGTTTTGTAAAAAAAATTCTAATCTATAACATCCTTTATAATGGGAATGGACAAAGCGGGGGATTCTTGGGCCAAATGCAGCTTGAAAGGATGGGAAGCACTAAGGAGTTTTTTCTCACCACCTTAATGAAGGATACTTGAAAATGAAACTACCATAGCTAAAGAAGGGGTGATACCCATTAAAGAAGGAACATATCTAGGTTGAATAGAAGCCCCAACAAAATATTACTGCAAACGGTAAGGAGGGGATACCACTGCCAATGAGGAAATCGCTACCAATGAAATGGGAGAGACTGACCACGAAAGGGACAAAAATGAGGGAGAAATTTGGGTAGTATTGCAAGCAAATGAAGGACCTAAACATGAGGGAGAAGTTAAGGCTACGATTAGGGTCCATGAGAGCTCCAATGATCAGTTCAAGAGAAAACCCTAGCCATTGTGATGTAGATATGTAGTTACATATCATTTCCCATGTTTATGAAATTATTTACATGTTATTCCAATTAAATATATGTATTTATTTGATTAACTATACTTGCATTTTGAATTTTAATTCTTAATATTGTAGAAACCACCATTAAAAAAAGTTACATTATTTACAAAGTTTTTAGCTAAAAGAGGAAGATTAGTTGTGAAATAAAATCCCATAATCGACTTGAGGAACCATTAAATCTTCAATAGAGTCACTTATCAGCTACTGCAAGTAGAATTTATCTTGTATTTTTTAAATGAACATTGTAGAATAATTTTAAGTTTTAGTTGTATTAAATACATAAAATTTGTTATGGTACTTATCCATTTTATGGGAATAATGTACAAACACACAGAGCATAACTCCAAATGCCACGATAAGATTTTATGGATGGGACATAAAGATCTCGTCATTTACATTTAGAAAAAACACCCGAGAATAGCTTGTAAAGAATAAGTTAAATAATATGAAAAGAATGACAACCTTTTTTAAGTTGATGGATGCACTAGGAAATTTTTTCAAGACTATCATAAAAGTTGAAAAGACATATATGATGCCAATAACAATAATTTATTGGACCTACTTCATACAACATATGAAGATGGTTGCGGTCCTCTTCCTTTTTAAAACCAATCATAGCTCTTCAATGACTTTAACACTTTGGCTTCATTTAAAAATTAATTATAACAATAGTAAAAAATACTTGTTATAACAGGTGCAAGAGTGCACCCAAACCGATGGATATCCACAAGCATATGTGGAAAGGCACAATAAAACAACTCACCATTGAAGAAATGGAACACCAAGAGCTATAAGAATGTGGAAAGGTATCCTATGAAAACACCACCATAGGAAGAAAAAAAAAAGGGGGGCCACAAGGGCAAGAGACATTTTGTTAAAGAAAAAATGTTAGTCACATAGAAAATGACACCTTAAACTTGTAATGCAATAGTGTAAACACTATGTTAATTCTCAAGCACAACTTTCATCATATAGAAAATTGCATAAAATAATAGATAAGTAGACATTACTTTAAAGTAAGTAATTAGGTTTATGTTAGTTTCTTGTCTTACAAACAACTATTTTGGAAAATAAAAAGCAATCAAAATTTAATACCCCATTTTTATAGTATTTATTAAGCTAATAACAATATCAGAAATTGCATATCCCGTAGACCTTTTAAAATGGGGTCAATGATGCATGGTGTGTTTCATGTCTCCAAAGCATTTTGGCTCCATCGAAGGTCCCATACATACCAAATTTACAATATGACAAAAGCAATCTCATAGAGACATTTCACAAAAGTGTAGAAGTAGCTTTGCATCATTGAGTACTTAATTAAATGTAAGCAACTTCCACAACTTGTGGAGAAATATTCTCCCTTACCATGTTTTAAGGGCAAAGTATTTTGGAGTGTTGGTATGATGTGACTATTAGCTACTTTTGTGATTTCTTTAATAATTAAGGATGACTTTAAGTCGATCTTAAATAAATTAGTAAATATTAACCTATCATATCTCTATTATGATTAACTCGAGATAGACCTCAAGTTTAGCATAGATATTAAAGATGTTATTGTTATTATAGTGGGTTTATTTTAGGTTTTCAACGTAGATCCATCTTAATTTTGATTCTATTAAGCATCGAGAGGATTAAAAAGAAATTGCGATGAATTTTTCTTGGTGTTTAAAAGATTTCGAGTCAAGATGTATCTATGCTAATGTTTAAATATACTATTTGGATTGTGAGTGATTTGACCCCTAGTTGCAATAGTGATTGGTAACCTCGAGAGATTCACCAAATTTGAACCTGTGACCTCCTTGAGCTAACCCTTGACGTTGGTTGTGTGTATATATTTTAGTCTACTTATTCCACATGTCACCTCAATATTAAGCACACACATTACACATCTCCCTTATATTGAATTGTAGAAAGCACTTCATTTCTTTCAATACAATAAACTTAATGATTTCATTATAACATTTGTCTTTTCTTTTCTTTTGAACAACCTTATTAAACCCTTAAATTTTTAAGATAAAAAAATAACACACCTATTTTATTTTCCCTATTTTATTTAATGTTTGATACAATTTTTGTAAACAATCAATCACTTCCGAACAAACTAAAATAAAAAACTTAATTGTTCATATTCACGACTTTAAAGACTTCATGCCTTACACCCTCTTCCGTAATTCGAGGAACTTATGTTAGCACTATCCCGTCCTTTGTTCTTCTTCCATTTTCATTTTTATAAAAATACTCTTAACATTTTTTTTTGCTAGTGTGAAAAAAATTCCCTAAAATGTGTTATTTCGAAGATTCTATGATATAAATATACGTTTCTTGAAATGTGTCCTTTTAAAGTTAAAACCTTAAAAAGTTATAAAGGTTAAAAAATTATAAATGAGAAAAAAAAAACCTTATCTTTTAAAATTTATGTTTGAAGATTCTCAAATTAAATTATACATTACAATATGTGTTATTTCGAAGATTCTATGATATAATTATAATTTTTTTAAAAAGACATATAAATATACGTTTCTTGAAATGTGTCCTAATAAGGTTAAATCCTTAAATATTAAGGTTAAATCCTTAAAAAATTATAAAGGTTAAAAAATTATAAATGAAAAAAAAAAACACTAATTTTTTAAATTTTATGTTTTTTTTTTTAAATAAAAAAGGGGGAGATCCTGCTGTCATATATTATCAAAAAACTGTAACAGAGTTTACATGGTCAACAGTCTGAAACGTCAAAAATGCTGCCGGAGACCGGAAACCAGCATTGGCAAAACATCTATTATCCATTGGCACCTGTTCTGCCCGAAGGAAACCAGAACAGGTGCCAGAAGTCTAGTGGAGTATAAAAACATTAACATAAAACTTAAACCATAAAACATTAAAACCCTATGAAATTGATGACATGTCGCCTTCGTTGGTCTTCCACGTGTATCCAGCCGGGATGGCGAATGACTGTGAGCAGAGTGGACACCTGCGCCGCGCCGGAACGCCTGAGTGGGCATCGAACAGGACATCAAGGCGCTGTCCCATTATGAGTGCTCGGTGC
>ML818179.1:43165-64395 GCA_009831015.1 Picea engelmannii
GGACCTCCCATCGCAGAGCGATAATGGCTACCCTGCATCCGTAGGGTAAGCGTTAAATTGATGGGCTGTGTCATTTAAGCCGCGGCTCAAGTGGAAGCCACTTGTCGTTCCTTCCCCAGCTGTCACCCCATACGGGGCTTTTTAAATTTTATGTTGAAATGTGTCCTTTTAAGGTTAAAACCTTAAAAAATTATAAAGATTAAAAAATTATAAATGAGAAAAAAAAAAGATAATCCTTTAAAATTTATGTTTGAAGATTTTCAAATTAAATTATACATTACAATGTGTTATTTTGAAGATTCTATGATATAATTATAATTTTTTTTAAATGTGTTTTCTCGAGCTTAAAAAATTATAAAGGTTAAAAAATTATAATTGAGAAAAAAAGTTTATCTTTAAAATTTATGTTTTAGTGATTTTCAAATTAAATTATACATTACAAAAAAATATAAAATGTATTATTTTTTACCAAAAAGAGAGAAAAATGTTTATGTAACATAATATATTAAAATAGTAATAAATTATATATATATATGTTCTATCATTCTCATGAATCCCATAAATATAACAAATACAAAAGAATTTTATAACCTATAAAAATTCAAAATTAAAGGAAATACGCCCTATCTCATCCTTCTCTTAGAAACAAGCCTTTGCCCCATTGAGAGCACCGCTATGACTAGATACCTAATGTATAAGAACAAGTTAAACAACATGGAAGACAAGAGGCTTCCTAAAATTGTTTTAATTTCGAGTCGTAACCACCATCGACTCAAGCGAGGATGGCATAAAGATTCTCGATCTTGACTAAACTATCGGGGAATCATGGAAGACACCATTTTGTAGAATAAAGATATTATTAAAAATATCTTCAAATCAAAATTTAAGGAGAAAATGTGGTGTGATAAATAGTTAGAGGAAAAAAAGAAAATTAAGGTATTTTAAGGATGTAATCAACCCTAATCTAGAAGATCAAAATTATCTATCTGTTTTGACAAGTGTAAAGAAAAAAATAAACATTGCTATGATAAGAACAAATTCTCACTAGCTCCATAGTGAAATTGTCAATTCCTAAAACGTAGTGGGATGAAAGACCGTGTCACCTTTGTGACACTAAGAAGGTTGAAGATGAAAATCACTTTCTCTTAGATTGTCTAGCCTATACCCAAATTAGATCTCATTTTCAAAATATTTGTCACACTGTTAACCTTCTTAACTTCTTAACTCAACAAAACTTTGGCGATATTGAAAAGCTTCTATTAATGTTTTTCGAGCACAAAAACAAAATTCTAAAGTATACCACCATAGATCCATCTTAACCCTAGAGCCAAGAGAGATAAAATCTCTTTAGGTGCAAACCTTTAACCTTTCTTTAAGTTTTGCACTCTAAAAAATGTTTTCACCTAGAAAGATTTGTTGGCTATATATATATATATATATATATAGTCAACATAATTTTTTATTATTTTTAAATATTAATTATTAAAATTTTAATTATTATTTTAATGTTTTATTATTATTTTAATGCGTTATGTTACATGTACATCTCCTCCTCTGGGCGCAATTATAAAATATATTAATATATTTTAATACTTAATATTAATGTATCAAACTAGCATAGATCTATCTTAACTCTAGATCTTATTAAGTGCCCAAGTGAAAACCTTTTTTAGAGTGTAAAACTTGAGGAAAGGTTAAAGGTTTGCACCTCTAGAAATTTGATCCTCCATTAAAATTATATAAAATTCTTCCCCTCATTGGGGTAAACCAGATTTTGTAATTCTTCCCCTCATTTGTGTAGAGGCCACAGATGTGGAAGTGACCTTCTACTTACTATGAGCATGGATCACAAAGAAGACGAACTTCTTGGTCTGTGAGATGACCTTACTGCATTGCTTAGCAGAGATTAAAGAAATAGGAGTAGGTGGCGCTACCTCTAGTATCCTGTACAATTATCTACCCAGAGTAATAATAACATTGTGAGGTTTAGACTCATACACAACATGACGCTTCCACAAATATGGTTGTCCTAAAAGAACATCACAAACTTCAAGGGGAGCAATATCACACAGTACATCATCTTTGAAAGGCTTGATGTCGTAGGTCAGACTACACTATTGGCTGACACAAAGATCTCTTCCTTGGAGAAGCCAACCGATGGTGTAGGGTTGCGGGTGCAGTGTCGTTGGCAGGTCTACCCGCTTGACGACCTCTGCTGAAATCAGCTTCTTCTGACTCTCGTTATTGACAATGAAATGAAGCGAAGCCCCCTTTACCCACATTTGCGAGTGAAAGAGGTGTTCTCCTTCCTCTGGTTCATCTGGTTCGCTTGGTCGAACTTTGGTGGTAGCGACAATGGCATTGGGCTCAACATCGATAATCTGGTTCCCTCCTTCTGGATTTGATTCAGAATTAGAATCGGCCTCTGGCTCAGAAGCCTTTTCTTTGGCCATAAGTGACTACTTGGAGCGACATTCTTCAGTGTTGTGCCAATGCATTTTATGGTACTCACACCATTTTCCCGTGTCCTTCTTCATCTTCTCATTGCCCTTCTTATGATGTGGCTTGGACTGGTTGTCCTGAGGGCGGCCATGTTGACTTGGTCCCTTGTTGTGTGGGTTGGGGCCGCCTTTGCCCCGCTTCAGTTGTGATGGGTTTGCATATCCAAACTCTCACCTTTTCTGCTTAAATTTCTGCTCGATCTTGACCGCGTATCTATAAGTCGTGCCCAATGAGGCGATGTCCAGAAACTCCATTTATGTTTGAATGTATCTATGCAAATAGTCGTGATATTTGAGCACTATATGACACTCAAAGTCTTTGATACCCAATTTGGTGCGCATAGTATGGAAAATATTGGTGAAATTTGGTACTGTCTGGTCCCTTTCTTGACGTAGGGTGGTCCATCTGGTGTATTGGTCCTCGTAGCTTCCAACATGGTAGTATTGTTCTTTGATGACGTCCCGGAAGGAATCCCATGTAGGGTCCACCACAAATATTGCAGATTGCTCTATTGTCCTTTGCTCATAGTACATATCCCACCAATCTTTAGCATGGGGAACGGCCTTGAGGAGTGCAAAAGTGATATTTTCCCTATCGAAAAAAATGTGGACCGAAAAATACCCTTCAAGTAAATTCAACCATTTATCTACAGCATCCATATCTATCAGTCATTCAAATAATGGAATAACAAAATTTACTTATACCTTGAAAGGGGTTGCATGGCCACTTGATGAAGATGCTTCTCCTGTGGGAAGTCGTCGAAGGCTCTGGGCGAAGTTATCCATCATTTCATTCCTTTGTCACGTGAGGGCTTCCTCGAGCAACATTTTAATAGGATCTCCTACTCTATCATCTTTCTTTTTGTCCCCCATGGTTTGTTGTCGGGCTCGACACGACCGATCTTGCAATGGTTCGATTGGTTCGAGTCCCAACTTCTTGTACCGAGATCTTGTCGGGGACATGCACGAAGAAAAATAAATGAAGAGCAGATTGCTCTAATACCACTGATCTGGATTTAGGAGTGAAACGAACTGATTAACTGACTGAATACAATAAACACAAAGATATGAAGAATAACACAGATATCCAGTGAACAATATCTTATATTGAATAATGAAATGTGCTGAAACTGCAAAATTGAAGACCTAAAACACTTGCTCGAATGGTGGTAGCTATCTTTGAGAAGAGATGTGGCTGCTACCAACATCCGTCTGAGCAGAATGATTACAATGAGGCTTTAGAGGCATTTTTTATATTACTCGTGAATGCCAAAACCCTAGACATCCAAAAACCTAACCCTAGAAGGTGAAATGCCAAAATTCATGTGGGCCCCTATGGGTAAGTTGGTGTAAGTTGGTACCTCAACTTCCCAGGGTCGTAACTTTTGCATACACCTTTGTTTTAGGCACGTGATATCTCGTTGGAAAGGTATTTCAGAGAACTACACATTTCGCCATCAAACTCTAACTCTGTCTACAGTTTGACTACGGCGAGCCAAAAAAACAACGTTTATGGCCCCAAAACAGCCTTGGAAGTACAACAAGATGTGCTAACATGAAAACATACAAAATAAGCCAGTTGAATTCGGCGATAGGCCACCAGTGTCCACCTGGAGGATGTGTGGGGTTTCAAACAACCCCAGAAGTGTAGAACCCACAATTACAAGAAGTACAAAAGAACATGTTGAATAAAAACGGACAAAAGGATTCAGTTGGAATAGGTGGGTGGCCACCAATATCCACCTGGATCACAAAATGACTTGTTTGAGACTAATTTCAGGATTAGTGAAAAAGCCAAACTTCCACAAGATATATACATAAATTATAATGAGTCGGAATCTGGAAAATTTTCAACAAGTGATTCACTATGTCTGCTCAGTATTCTGAAAATTTTAGAGTCTGAAACTTCACCAAAAAAGTTTTACAGTGAAAAAAAATGACTCATTTGAGAATAATTTCAGGACTAGTCACAAACCCTAACTTCCACTGACGATGTCTCAAAAAATATAACCAACTGGAACTTGAAATTTTTACCACTTGTTATTAGCTATCTTTCCTCGATATCCTCAAAATTTTGTGGTTTGAAACGACCTAAAAAAAGTTATAGTGAAAATTCCAAGATGACTCACTTGATGGAACTAAACCCTAGGATCGATGCTCTGATACCAATTGTTATGTACCAACGCCTTAATAATAAGAAAATTTGATGAATAATAGTCCAATTCGAGGGGGGAACCTCCGTTTAAAATATATTCAATGTACAAGATGATATGAGATGATCCTAATACTAGGTCTCCTTGGTGTGTGTGTGTGTGTGTGTGTGTGTGTGAAAAGGTACAATGAAGGGTTCTAGCCTACATACAAAAATAATACTAGAAATGTAATAATTCAATGTATAGGGCTTAATAAGCAAGTTTATACTTAACATGGAGTTTTGTCTAGGGCTTAACAATAATTGAGATCCCTCATGTCGCGGCTACATAATGAGAACACTAGATTTACAGTTGTAAAATGATATGATGCTAAGGGATTGGAGACAACACTGCAAGTCAGAGGAGAAGTAGTCGGGCCTAGTGAAGTTTCGAAGAACCACATTCAGGTGATAATAGATACACTTGCCCATCTAGTGTTGGAGAAGAGACATTTGGAAGTTGCAATAGAATGTAGTACACTCATCAAAACTTCTATGGAAGAAGTATTAAGGCATGGAGAGACAAGATGAAAACAATTAATATAGGAATTGTAATAGAGGGAACCAAACTCATTTCCAATACTAAGGAAAAATGTCTTTAGGGATGGCCTATACATTGAATACATCAGGAGGATCTCCTCCAATTGGATAGGATTAAAATACATGTTCTACATCTCAATGCACCCCATTCCTTATTTCAAGAAATTAGGTGTACCAGATGTTGATGTTGAGAGGGAAATATAAAAAGAGATTGTAATATTTTCGAGATATGTAATGTCCCCACTTTGGGACATCATCACAATGCAGAGGTCTATGACGACCAGAGTAGCCAGATGGATGTTATAGCGAGTACAGGGGTTATTGAGAGGCATTGTGGGGTCTAGCTTGCATTGCTCATCGTATTGCATTGCTCGCGACCTCCACCTCGTCGCGCTCTCCTGCTCACAGGATCGATCTCATTCACTCATTCATGAGCCGGATTAGCTCTTCTGATTCCCTGCTGGAATCTCTGCTAGAAACCTGATCCACAGGTCCTTAGTTCAACCACACAGCTCTCTGCACTCAACCGTGATCCTCCCCGACTCAGTTTCAGGTTTCGGGATTTCGTCTTTTCTGATGTCAAGAGTTCCTGTTCTCTCGAATCCCCGATATTCGATGAGCTCCCTTCGGCCTTAGCCCCTCCTGGCTATGCCCTGGTCCATTTGACCGCTTCTCATAAAACCGCAGCCTTATGTCTTTCTGTCGGGTTTTTTGGCTTCAAAATCCCGATGTGCTCCAATTTCCATTAGCCCTCCAGGCTAAACTCGTGGTCCACGTGACCTCCCCCTATATGACCGCAGCCATACCCCCTCATCGGGGTTTCAAACTTTCCAATGTCGAAACACATATGTCCTCAGGATTCACAATCCCTCGAATCCTGACGCGCTCTTTACGCACTAGCTCTCCTGGCTAGGCTCCTGGCCCATATGACCGTTATCCCCGTGACCGCAGTCTTACCTCTCCGTCGGGGTTTCGAGATTTCCAATGCCGCAATGCATTGGCCCACGGGATTCCCAATTCCTCGAATCCCAACTCTCCGATATGCTGACAGCTGGCCCCTTAAATGACACTTCCCACTTCTCCGATATACTGACAGTTAGCCCCCACAATGGCACCTTCCTCCTTGTCGGGGTTTCGGACTTCACGATTCCGAAATGCCCAAACCTCTTGTCACCAGGATTCTCGATATCCCGATGACCAAAATGACAATAGACGACTTCCTGTCGGGACTTTCCCCGATGGCTTCGATTGCTGTCACGCGTCCTCCTCTGATGGACGGTCCTAGTTACTCCTCGCGTTTTCGAGACTTCTGATGTCCCGACTTTCATGACCTTAGGAACTCTGATTTCCCGAGTGTCGATATACCGATGGCTAGTGCCCGGATCTCCGGAATGGATGATCGCGTGACACGCGTCCTCTCTCAAACAGACGACCCAGATTTGTGTCGAGATTTTCAAGGTGGACTTACCCAATCTCCTGTCCATGGGAATGTCGATATCCCGACTCCCGACGCCTCGACCTCTGCCGCGTGTCTCCAGTAACGGATGGTCCAGATCAGTTTCGGGTAATTTCCCATGGAAATTCCTGATCTCATGTCATCGAGACTTCCGATTTCCCGATATGTGAAACCCCGATGAGCCAACCCTCCTTTCGGGATTTCACCTTGGCTTTTCCCGATGGTAAACCTCGTGCAGCTCCTGTCCGATCCAACGGCTGACGGGTATCTGCTCAAGATCTGACGGCCCACATCCGTTCTCCTACGCGCTTACTCCAGAGGCTAAACTCTGCGCGGCTTCACCCGATCCAATGGCTGACGGGTATCTGAGTGAGATCCGACGACTGACGATCTCCTCTTCTGTGCGCTCCCCTAACGCCTTCCTGGACGTGAAATCTTCAATGGTCCAGATCTCTTTCTCCAGCCGATCTGAAAACTGTCATTGCTCCTCCTGAGCTTCTATGCACTTCTTCCCAGACTTGGAAGAATTTCCAGTTCTCAAAGGCCTCAACCTTTGTGCTCTTTTTTCCCTTCTGCGAACTCCTTTATCTTGAGCTTCGTTGCGCGTGTTCTCCTCGACGCTGTTCCTCCTGAGCTTTCACTTCCCAATCTTCAAAGGATTCTTTGACTTTTTCCCTCTGCAGAGTCTTCACGCACCCACAGTGTTGTCTCTCCTGAGCTTCTTAACACTCAGACCCCTACGGGATTTTGTCTTTCTTCCTTTCTCCTACAGATGGAGAATGTTGGGATGCCCTCCTGGCTATCCTCTGCCTCAAGCAACCTCTTGCTGAGTGCTTCTGGGTATTCAGTAACCCTGTGAAGATCCCTCAGTGGATTCTTCCTCAAATTCCAGAACTCAAAGAGTTCTCTTCTCCTTGTGCCTGTCTGCACACTTACTCTATGCCCACCTGGCAGAGTGTCTTCTTCCATAACTTCCAGCAGTTATGTCTCCTTCTCCTGTGCACCTATGCACTTGCTTGATGCCCACTTGGCAGAGCTCTCAGAATACTCTGTGATTCTGGTTCTTTCTGTCTGAACTCACAGCAGAGTTCTTCTTCAGCACCCTGTGCATGTGTTCAATGCCCACTTGGCAGAGCTCTCAGAGTCCTCAGTGATTCTGGTCCTTCTTCCTGAACTCACAGCAGAGTTCTTCTTCTATGCACCACTATGCATGCGCTCAATGCCCACCTGGCAGAGCTTCACAGAATCCACAGCAGAATTCCGTCTGCAACTGTGTCTCTCATACACAGCCTTGCCTCCAAGGTGTTCAACAACCTTGAGGTATTCTCCTGAGTTTTTGACTCCAGTTCTTGTGCCGCAGCACATCTTTGTCTGAACCCGCAGAATTTAGAAATGCATCCTCTGTGCATAGCTATCAAAACCCGCAGTGTTCTGTCACACTCTCCTGGTGTGAAGCCTCAAAGACCTTCACCTGAAATCAAACACACTCCTGCAAATGCACAACTACAGTATACATCTACAACATACAATGGAACACTCACAGACATCCATTCAACACAGAATAATGCAGGAAAAACTGCTCTTTGTATTAAATATGGCAAATGCCTGTATTTACAATGTGTTCTTGAGCACGGCCTGTAACAAGTTCTCGGCTCTTCTCTCTTCTGCTCTCTACTCCCAGATTCTCTTCTCTACCTCAACTTCGACTTACTTCACAATGAGATATGAAATATTTTTTACCTGAGGGGGCTCTTCGAGCTCTTCCCTCGAATCTACCTACCCTATTCAATTACATTGAATGGGGTGTCTAGCCCACTATCCGGATCTAGATCTCATCCTTACAAACATTAATGGCCGATCTACCTAATGCCTACACAAAGTCACGGCTACCCAGCTCAACAGCTTAAACATTAAATTACATTCAATTACAAATTAAAAGATGAGACTGCGCCTCTCTTCAGCTTTTGAATGCGTGTGCTTGACGTGGCTGGTTGGTTGGTTGGCTAACGTGGAGAGATGCTCCTGCATCAAACTCCTCAGCTGCAAAATTCATGAGCTCCTACTCCTGAGCTTCCCATCTCAGGTGTTGAAATCCTCCTGGATCCCAAATCATCCTCTGGAGCTGTTCATCCGCTCCATCTTCCTACTGTTGCTACTACTGCTGTTGCTTCCTTCCTTCTGCTCAACTTCTCCTTGCTGGCAGTTTCTGTTGACCTCAACATCAGCCTTCTGATCTCCTCGATCACTGCATCCAGTTGCTCCAGTGGCTGGTCCTGTTTTTGCAGTCTCCTCGGCTGCAAAAATTTTCAGTACATGAGCAGATCACTATGATCTCCCATGTTTTCTTCATCCGCTTCCAACTTTACCTGTTGGATGTGCACGCCCTGCACTTTCACCCTTTTCTCCAGGGCTTCAATCTGTTCATACAGATCAGCCAAACTAGTGTTGTCTGCTTCTTCTTATGCTGCTGCAAACTCCCATGTTGCAGTCTTTTCAGCTTCCTGGCTGAAAATATTGAGCCATTCCTCAGAATGCTCATCATCCTCTTCATCTTCTACTGCTGTCAGCTTCAGTGCTACAGCTTCATCTTCCTGGCTTAATATGTTGAGACACTCCTCAGAATGCTCATTTTCTTCATCTTCTTGGGCAGCTTCCAAAGTCTGCTCCAATTCTTCTTTGACAGTCACAGCTGATTGTTCTCCTGTTGTTGCTGCATCTGCAACACAGATTTCTGCCTCTTCTTGGGCAAATGGTAGGAATACTTGAATTCCTCCAATCATCA
This sequence comes from Picea engelmannii, assembly GCA_009831015.1. NCBI lineage: Eukaryota > Viridiplantae > Streptophyta > Pinopsida > Pinales > Pinaceae > Picea > Picea engelmannii. Next base: position 52,636 of record ML818179.1, read on the forward strand.
GAAGATCCCTCGGATCCTCCTCCTCTGTCAGCTGCACCTGCTGATCTAAATCCATCTCTTAATTTATGAGACCCTTCGATAGTCTCATCTGCTTTGTCAGCTCCTCGGGCTGATTCCAACTAACTTCTGAGTTCATGAGACGCACAGATAGTCTCATCTGCTCATCCCTGCCCATCTGGCAATATGGGATGCTTCCGCTGCTCTCCTGGCAGACTATGAGATCAACCGATCCCATCTTCATCAACAACCCTTGCTGAATTGAACTCACCTCCGAGTCCATGAGACTTTCAAATAGTCTTGAATGCTCATCTCTACCCACCTGGCAGTTTAAGATGCTTCCACTGCCCTCCTGGCAGTCTTCGAGATCCCACAGTGATCTCATTTCATTGCTCAGCTGGCAATGTGAAATTCCCTGGCTGTCCTCCTGACAGTCTGTGAGATCCCGCAGTGATCTCAACTCTTTGCCCACCTGGCAAACTGGAAACCTTTCGCTGCCCTCCCGACAGTCTATGAGATCCCGCAGTGACCTCATTTCATTGCCCACCTGGAAATGTGAAATTCCTTGGCTGTCCTCATGACAGTCTGTGAGATCCCACAGCGATCTCAGCTCTTTGCCCACCTAGCAAACTGGAATTTCTTCTCTGCCCTCCTGGCAGTTCTTGAGATCCTCAGTCGATCCCAATTCATTTTCTTCATCATCGAGACTTCTCTCAGTCTCTGGTTCACATATCTAAACCATTTCTTTAGGTCCATTGAGGTTTTCAACATACCTCAACCACCTTTTTAACAGCCTGCGCTGCCCTCTGACCATCAACTCCTTGACTGGCCATTTTATTTTCGGCTTCCTCATGGGCCATTCGCGCATCCATCTCGACCTCTTATCCTGCCGCATCCGTAGTTCGAGATTCTCTATGTCTGCCTTTAATTCATAGAGCTCTTTATCCATTTCTGCAAGCTTTTCTGCCTTGCTCTTTTTCCCAGCATGCCTATGGCCTTCAGTAACCATGGTGTTGTCCCTGTCTGCTTTCCTAGCAAACCTGCTGCTGTCACTCTGCACTAAGAGTGTTACCAGCTTCATCTTCTGGTCCTCCTGACTATCTTCTCGATCGCTGCTTGCCTACCTGCAAACAACCACCACAGAGTCTCCAACGCTCTGTCTTCTTTTGTCTTCCCGCTTCACCTGAAATATACAAGTGAAGTTCCCGCTCTGATACCACTTGATGTGTGTATCAGAGTGCTCTTTACCTCTTGTCTCTCTTGCCTGAAATATACAGACAAGAATCAAGCTCTGATACCACTTGATGTGTATCAGAGTGCTCTTTATCTCCTTCTACCTCTTCCTGCCTGAAATATACAGACAAGAATCAGGCTCTGATACCACTTGATGCAGTAAGGATGCTCGCAACCTCCACCTCATCGCGCTCTCCTGCTCACAGGATCGATCTCATTCACTCATTCATGAGTCAGATTAGCTCTTCTGATTCCCTGCTAGAATCTTTGCTAGAAACCCGATCCACAGGTCCTTAGTTCAACCACACGGCTCTTTGCACTCAACCGTGATCCTCCCCGACTCAGTTTCGGGTTTCGGGGTTTCGTCTTTTCTGATGTCAAGAGTTCCTATCCTCTTGAATCCCCGATCTCCGATGAGCTCCTTTCGACCTTAGCCCCTCCTGGTTATGCCCTGGTCCATGTGATCGCTTCTCATAAGATCGCAGCCTTATGTCTTTCTGTCGGGGTTTTTGGCTCCAAAATCCTGATGTGCTCCAACTTCCGTTAGCCCTCCAGGCTAAGCTCGTGATCCACGTGACCTCCCCCTATATGACCATAGCCATAACCCCTCATCGGGGTTTCGGACTTTCCAATGTCGAAACACGTATGTCCTCGGGATTCGCGATCCCTCGAATCTCGACGCGCTCTTTACGCACTAGCTCTCCTGGCTAGGCTCCTGGCCCATATGACTGTTATCCCCGTGACCGCAGTATTACCTCTTCGTTGGGGTTTTGAGCTTTTCAATGCCGCAATGCATTGGCCCACGGGATTCCTGATTCCTTGAATCCTGACTCTCCGATATGCTGACAGTTGGCCCCTTAAACGACACTTCCCACTTCTCCGATATACTGACAGCTGGCCCCCACGATGGCACCTTCCTCCTTGTTGGGGATTCAGACTTCGCGACTCTGAAATGCCCAAACCTCTTGTCACTAGGATTCCTGATATCCCGATGACCAAAACGTCGATAGAAAACTTCCTGTCGGGACTTTCCCTGATGGCTCCGATTGCTGCCACGCATCCTCCTCTGATGGACGGTCCTGGTTACTCCTCGCATTTTCGTGACTTCTGATGTCCCGACTTTCACGACCTCAGGAACTCCGATTTCCTGAGTGCCGATATACTGATGGCTAGTGCCCGGATCTCCGGAATGGACGATCACGTGACACGCGTCCTCTCTCAGACGGACGACCCAGATTTGTGTCGGGATTTTCAAGGTGGACTTACCCGATCTCCTGTCCACGGGAATGTCGATATCCTGACTCCCGACACCTTGACCTCCGCCACGTGTCTCCACTAACGGACGGTCCAGATCAGTTCCAGGTAATTTACCATGGAAATTCTCGATCTCATGTCATCGAGACTTCCGATTTCCCGATATGTGAAACCCCGATGAGCCAACCCTCCTTTCAGGATTTCACCTTGGCTTTTCCCGATGGTAAACCTTGTGCAGCTCCTGTCCGATCCGACGACTGACGGGTATTTGCTCAAGATTTGACGACCCAGATCCGTTCTCCTGCGTGCTTACTCCAGAGGCTAAACTCTGGGCGCCTTCACCCTATCTAACGGCTGACGGGTATCTGAGTGAGATCCGACGACTGACGATCTCCTCTTCTGTGCGCTCCCCTGACGCCTTCCTGGACGTGAAATCTTCAATGGTCCAGATCTCTTTCTCCAGCCGATCTGACGACTGTCGTTGCTCCTCCTGAGCTTCTGCGCACTTCTTCCCAGACTTGGAAGAATTTCCAGTTCTCAAAGGCCTCAACCTTTGTGCTCTTTTTTCCCTTCTGCGAACTCCTTTATCTTGAGCTTCGCTACGCGCATTCTCCTCGACGTTGTTCCTCCTGAGATTTCACTTCCCAATCTTCAAAGGATTATTTGACTTCTGCCCTCTGCAGAGTCTTCACGCACCCACAGTGTTGTCTCTCCTGAGCTTCTTAACACTCAAACCCCTACGAGATTTTGTCTTTCTTCCTTTCTCCTGCAGATGGAGAATGTTGGGATGCCCTCCTGGCTATCCTCTGCCTCAAGCAACCTCTTGCTGAGTGCTTCTGGGTATTCAGTAACCCTGTGAAGATCCCTCAGTGGATTCTTCCTCAAATTCTAGAACTCAAAGAGTTCTCTTCTCCTTGTGCCTGTCTGCACACTTACTCGATGCCCACCTGGTAGAGTGTCTTCTTCCAGAACTTCTAGCAATTTTGTCTCCTTCTCCTGTGCACCTATGCACTTGCTCGATGCCCACCTGGCAGAGCTCTCAGAATCCTCTGTGATTCTGGTTCTTTCTATCTGAACTCACAGCATAGTTCTTCTTCAGCACCCTGTGCCTGTGCTCAATGCCCACTTGGCAGAGCTCTCAGAATCCTCAGTGATTCTGGTCCTTCTTCCTGAACTCACAACAGATTTCTTCTTCTATGCACCACTATGCATGCGCTCAATGCCCACCTGGCAGAGCTTCACAGAATCCACAACAGAATTATGTATGCAACTGTGTCTCTCATACACAGCCTTGCCTCCAAGGTGTTCAACAACCTTGAGGTCTTATCCCGAGTTGTTGACTCCAGTTCTTGTGCCGCAGCACATCTTTGTTTGAATCCGCAGAATTCAGAAATGCATCCTATGTGCACGGATTTCAAAACCTGCAGTGTTCTGTCACACTCTCCTGGTGTGAAGCCTCAAAGACCTTCACCTGAAATCAAACACACTCCTGCAAATGCACAACTACAGTATACATCTACAACATACAATGGAACACTCACAAACATCCATTCAACACAGAATAATGCAGGAAAAACTGCTTTTTGTATTAAATATGGCAAATGCCTGTATTTACAATGTGTTCCTGAGCACGGCCTGTAACAAGGTCTCGGCTCTTTTCTCTTCTGCTCTCTACTCGCAGATTCTCTTCTCTACCTCAACTTCGACTTACTTCACAATGAGATATGAAATCTTTTTTTACCTGAGGGGGCTCTTCGAGCTCTTCCCTCCAATCTACCTACCCTATTCAATTGCATTGAATGGGTTGTCTAGTCCACTATCCAGATCTAGATCTCAGCCTTACAAACATTAATAGCCGATCTACCTAATGCCCGCACAAAGGCATGGCTTCCCAGCTTAATAGTTTAAACATTAAATTACATTCAATTACAAATTAAAAGATGAGGTTGTGCCTCTCTTCAGCTTTTGAATGCGTGCGCTTGACATGGCTGGCTGGCTGACGTGGAGAGATGCTCCTGCATCAGTTAGTGAGGCTATGATCACGACAGCCACTAGAAATTTTGATGACACACATGCATTGGTGGTTGAGCACTGCTGGGAGGCATCAGTGGCACACGGTAGTGTAGATGAGGGATTTTCCATGGAGGACTTTCATACTCTCAGGGAGAGAGTATCTATGATGAGGACCGATTACCAACAGTTGTTGACAGACAGGGACTACCTATTGAGGATTGGTGAGATGTATCATGAGGCTCTGAGGGAGTAGGAGTTAGAGGTGGATAGACTTACTCAGGAGTTGGAGAGCACTAGAGGATTCTTGAGAGGCACAGATATAGCCCTTCAAGAATCAGAGTCTAGGTCAGATGAGTCTCTTAAGGAGATTCGTCAGAGATCCACTTCATCTGTCTTGGTGGACACTTGGATGTATCAGTCAGTCACGTTGATAGAGGATGTTGGTGATCTAGAAGGGGAGCACTAGTTGATGGAGGACACTTCCATTTATGTTCCGAGAGAGGTTGACCTCCATGTAGAGGTTGATCCAGCAGTATGCCTAGGATCTATGATGCAGCATGAGTCTCCGGAAGACGACATGAGTATGTCAGAGCATACAATGATTAGTGATAGCTCACAGGTACATGTCGAGATGTATGGTGGGATTCAGAGGGGTGTACTGCCTTGCAAGGAGGAGACACACTTAGGGGGACATGCAGAGGGCACTCCTTTGCAGCAACATATGATTATGAGATATCACCTTCACCGTTTCAGCAGTTGTGTGGGTGATAGGAGATGGAGATTGGTTTACCAGCCCTTGGGGGAGTTACTTCTGGTTGTACCTGATGATTGAGGTTTAGTGAGGGCTACATGAGAGCAATTATTAGGGGTACATGTAGACGTGATCTTGGTCGAGTCCTTGGGATTGACCGAGGCAGGTGTTATTTTTCAGCCCTACAGTTAGCTACAAACATCTCTGTTACCTTTTCCGGACACTTTTATCATGGACAACAGCATGAGGAGAGATAGACAGTGGCAAAGGGCATGGGGAGTGCCTAGGCCGAGGCCACCTGACATGAGTATCTTTACGACATCCAGTCAGATAGAGATGGATCATCATAGGCAGTCAGTTGAGACTTGGTGTGTGATAGAGAGCATCATGGGCCAGGTGATAGGAGATGAGCACATAGGGCTTCTGACGGTAATCAGTCTCACACAGGAGCAGTTAGAGGAGATTGGAAGTGATAAAATTCCAAGTTTTTCATGGGACCCGGAAGTCTGTTTTGTTAGCAGGTTGTTCATGTTGACCCAGGTTGCGCCAGGGAGCCACACACTCCACATTGGTTTGGTTTGGAGTGGGCCTGCAGGAACTTGCCCTATGGGGCAAGACCTTTCCTTCCGCTTAATCATCATGATAGGGCATGGAGATGTTTGGACAGGTACTTCTTCTACAGAGGTGTCTTCACTGATATAGTTTATGGACAACGGGTCCAATGATCACAGGTATTTCAGTTGGAGGATCTAGGAAAGGAGGATTCAAGATGTATGCAGGGGGCAGATAGTCATGGTCAGAGTAGTGCAGGGCCAACATGATGATCTTCGACAGAGATTAGCATGGGACCCAGGGATTGCAGGATTGAGCATTTCATTGACTCACAGGGGAGAGTGGACCATTGCAGGGGAAAGTTATTCTAACTTTCCATTGAGCTTCAGTGTTAAGAGGAGCGCACCGCTTGTGAGTGTCTCACGGAGGTCTTGCAGCACCTCATTTAGGCATCAACATGAGCAGTTGATGGAGGTCGTATGGATCTTGGTAGAGACTTGGTGGATGGATTCATTACGGGATGAGGCCATGTGTCACATGTAGGAGATGTAACAACCGTAGTTAAATAGTTGCATAGGGTTTATCAAGTATAGTTAATTAAGTAATTAACTGTCTTAATGTGTATTAGTTAAGTAATGATTAACTATTAATAATATTAATTAATTATTTATTTATTGTTTAATATATGTTGATTAATTAATTGATTACTTAACACATTTAATGATTTGGGTAAAGAATTAAAGGCTTAATAACTTTAATTTAATTATTATAAAACTTTACATATGACAGGGGATAGGGTATTGAATGGAGGGATAAGGTAGTAAATGGAGGGATAAGGTGGGTGGCATTAAATGAAGGAGGAGGCGGTGAATGAGGGGGATATGACTGGGCAGAGGCTTATGGGAGAGGATTATTATGAAATTTTGGAGGAGGAAGTATTTGGGGGAAGAAGGACTGTATTTCCTGTTGGATATTTTTCTGGTTTTGGAGTTTGGGGTGGATTGTTACAGGGGGCACCAGGTTGTTGGGATTTTTGGGCTCGGGGGCCAGGAATCCTCACAGAATCCTGGAGCTAGGGAGGTGTAAAGGTTGCTCCTAGCTGGCTGGGTGGTTAGTCGGTTTAGGGTAGGGTGTGGTCAGAGCATCAGGTAGAGTTTTGGGCAAAGCAGCAGAGAGGATAGCCAGATATTGGGATAATAGCATCAGCCAGAGGTATCTATATTCATGAATTTGTTGGGTTATGGGGTTGTTATGTAATTTATTAGATTGTTGTTCATAAATTTAAATTTATGCTGCTTATACGCTGAATGAAATTGCTTATTGCTTATGCTGAATAATCTTAATGTTTAAATTTACAATTTTTTTTTGGCTTTGTTAAACTAGGTTCTTACACATGGTATAAGAGCCCTAGTTTAAAATCTGGGGCCACGAGTCTACCTACCCACCCATCCTCTTGACTGAAAGCTATGTTATGTGTCCTGTAAACAACCCTGAAAACCTGCAACCTGAAACCCTTTAATTACAACCCTTGAAACCCTTAATTTAGAGCCCTTAAAGCCAAGGAATAATGCAGAAATAATGCAAAAAAAAAAATGACACCTAAAACCCTAAAGAATAACTAGAAGTGTGTCAGAAACCCTAAGAGAACAACTTAAATAAATCGTGAAGAAGAGACAATGTTGCAGGAAAGATATCCTTCCCACCTGAGCTAACTGTATGTTAACCTGTTCAATCCATTTGTTTATTTGTAAGAGTTCTTTCCTGCAACCAAGACATATAACTAAGAGGGTGAGGGTTTGATGACATAAATCTATCTAACTAACAAATTATAAAAAAAAAAATTATTATTGGGACCGAACGACCAATCTCCAAGTGCTCTAGCTAAGTCCACGAGTTAAGCATTAAATGTACGTAACATACTAAGTCTCGGTCAAGCCAAAACACAACCCAATGCTCTAGTTTGCATCGAGTCATCAAAGGGGATCCCACAAAGAGCCTAACCATTGCACTATTTTATTGGGTCGTTTCGTATGAGGCATGGCACACGTTTTTGCTGCCATGGGCATAGCGATACCTGAGGGATAGACGCCCTTTTTCACAGAGCCAAAATCTAGCAAGCACTGAGATCGTCGGCAGCAGGCAGACACCCTACCCATACTGAGCCAAGGAGACACCCACGGGTTGAATCACCCTTCACACAGCCGAAAACATTGAGCATCAAGCGCACAAGTACCCAACGTCAAACCAAGTCAGGGAGGAGAAGCCACGGGGACAGAGTATGGTGCACAATGCTTTTATAATATAAAAAAAAAAAGGAAGTAATACAGAAATACATAAAATATATTATAACAAAAAAAAAGTATCTATCAAAGCCCCTTCGAATGCTCGTAAACAGATGCAATAAATTATGGAGTCGACAGGGCTCGAACTCAAACCCTGGACCTCCCACCGTATTCAAAGCCTTAGCAAAGGTCACCATACAAATGCGCCACACAAATGGAGCCAAAAAAAATAAATTGGGGAGTCCGCCGGGGTCGAACCCCCGACCTCCCCCACCGATTGACGCTTTGGCAGAGTTGAGCTACGAAAGACATAAGCCAGCGCCCATGAGCCAGCGCCAAGACGTAACATACAAGCCAACACCCATGAGCTAGCGCCAAGACGTAACATACAAGCCAACGCCCATGAGCCAACACCAACACGCAACATACAAGCCAGCGCCAACCCTCCTACCAAGCCAACACGCAACATACAAGGCCTGCAAACTCACACTACACAACGCGGCCTACAAAACGCATATCAAACACGGCCTGCAAACTCACACTACACAACGCGACCTGCAAAACGCATATCAAACGCGACCTGCAAAGTCACACTACATATCAAACGAACGAATATGCCAAACTCTAAGTCCATGAACCGATACAAGCCCAATACCTTGCCCAATAGCAAAGCCAATACACAACTCAAAGCCAGTGCACAAGTGCCAAGCCACGCAAAAAAAACCCCAGCCCACAATGCATATCCAACACCCAAATGCTTGCGAACAGTCACAACAACGAGCTCCGTCTATTTCCATTGACTAGAAAAGCCTGAACCGCGCCTCCTAGACCACGAGCTCCGACTATTTCCATTGACTAGAAAAGCCCGAGTTCGCAGGTAGTATGGAGGAGAGGAGTAGAGAAGACGGGTTAACCATGGTGGCCATGCTCCCTCACACCTCCCCGCACAGGTGACCATAACAAATGAGGGAGAAAAAATGAAGAGTCTAGGGTTTAAAGGAGATGGTCAATATTTTATTCCTATAAATGAGAGAGAGGGGCACGTGGGCCACATGCAAGCCCCACGTTGTCGACTTAGAAGTCTTGGGGCAAGTGGGCCTCATGCATTCCCACGTTGCCAATTCAAAGTCGTTCTTTCAAAAAAATTGGCTTAATTTTAAATTTAGTTGTTTATATTTTAATTTTCTTTTATATATTTTTAATTTGTTTTAAGTTGAAAAGAAAAATAAAATAGAAATACTAATTTATATATATATATATATATATAATATTTTTAAAGGTTCAATAATTACTTTGAGAACTACTTTTCAAGTGTAATTAAATATCATTTTAATATAATTAAAAAAAAAATTAAATATCATTTGATATATTTAAAAAAAAAAAATTCAAATTAAAGTTCCATTGAAGTGTAATTATTAAGTTTAAAAAAGTTTAATTATGAAGTTTAATAAAGTTTAATTATTAAGGTAAAGTAAAGTTAATTAGTTTAATTTAAGGTAAAATAAAGATAATTTAGTTTTAATTTAAAGTTTAATTAAAATGTAATTATTAAGTTTTAAAAAGTTTAATTATGAAGTTTAATAAAGTTTAATTATTAAGGTAAAGTAAAGTTAATTAGTTTAATTTAAGGTAAAATAAAGATAATTTAGTTTTAATTTAAGGTAAAATAAAGATAATTTAGTTTTAATTTAAGGTAAAGTAAAGTTAATTAGTTTAATTTAAGGTAAAATAAAGTTAATTTAGTTTTATGTATTTCAAAATCATTATTTTAGAGTAAATCACATTAAGTATGTTCAAAATCACATTGATTAGTTCTAAACTAAAAGTTTAATGACCTGAATCATGACAAGAGGGAGGAGTTTCATGTGCACTAGGCAGGTAAGTTAGAGAGATTGGTGAGTATAGCGCAAAGCTAGCATAGCTACCAGGCAAGGGAGTCAGTAGTTTTCTTAGGCGAAGACATCAAACTTAGACGCATAAACCCAGACCTAGCCACCTCCCCTAAAGAGAGTAATGTCTGTTTACAGACAAGTAAAAAAAAAAACTTATGCCTAACCATGTTTTCTAGTTAAGTTGTGCAAATGTGAAATGTCCTTGAACTCACCCTAACAAATTTGGTTGATGTAGGTTAAATCATACAGGATGGTTAGGACTCGAGGGAATCAAGGCAAAGGGGCATCGTCGCAGGGACCGCCAGCGCCGCTGCCATCATCGTCGGAACTAGCTCTCATACTGCGCTCTTTGGAGGCCATAAATGAGACTTTAAAGGCGCGACAATCGACAGGGATCGAAGTGGAGCCCCCACCATTTGGAACAGGTAATCCAGAAGCGCCGAGGGATTCAGGGGGAGGACCTCCACCCGAAGACATCACTAGAGAACTGCAAAAGATCAAACTTCCTGAGTTTGTCGGGGGTCGCGATAGTGAATGCGCAGAAGCATGGTTGGAAGGCATGACAAGGTGTTTTGCCTTAAGGGACTATGCGTCCACCTCAAAGGCGAAGATAGCGATTTTTCAGTTGAGAGACAGTGCCTTGAACTGGTGGGGCAACCTGGAAAGACAACTGCATCTTACCCTGGACACCGTATCTTGGGAACTTTTCGAGGAGAGGTTATGAAGAAAATATCTACCAGCTTACTATGAGGAACAACAGGTAGGAGCGTTTCATGCCTTAGTACAAGGAAATAGAACCGTAGAAGAATATGAGATTAGGTTTATGGAATTGGCCAAATATGTTTCATATATGGATAATGACCAATGACAGGCAGAACGCTTTGTCTATGGGCTAAACCCTAAGATAAGGGCTATGGCGCGGATGTGGAAACCGTCTTCAGTAGCGGAAGCTGTGGGAAATGCGCGTTATGCGGAGGAACGCATGAACTTAACCGGAGGTACGAGACCGACCTTTCTGCATCGTCCTGGGTTCGTGGGGAAGGCCCCTAGGACATTTCCCAGGGGAGGGGGCTCAAGGACACCTCCATATGGTAACAGAGTCGCACCAAGGACAGTAGTTGCAGGGATTTCAATGGCAGCGAGTGCAACATCTCGTTCATCACCAACGATGCAGGCAGGTCCACAACCATCTCAGGGAGCAACTAGTAGGGGCAGGGGTTCCAGGGGAAGGAACTCATTTCAGAGATAGTCAAAGAACAATGCACAGGTTCAATCTTGTGTTACCTATTGGGGATGTGGGGGACCCCATTACCAACGCGACTGCCCAGAGTTACAATGAGGATTTGTGCATAGAGAAGGAAAGGCCCCGATGGGAAGAGCAAGTAGTAGCCACCAGATTTATGCAACGGTTAATAATCGCCAGGCAGAACATCAATCCACGGTGGTGGAGTCATCAGGTACGCTAAATCATATCAACGTTAAGATTTTATTTGATTCTGGTGCTATAAATAGTTTCATTGCACCATCTGCATTAGAAAAGAGTGGGTTGGCAGCCTACGAGCAATATGACTTTGAACAAGTCGAGATGGCTTCGGGGGAAAAACAAGCGGTAGGACCTAGCGTTGATAATTGTATAGTAGACCTGGGATTGTGTACTACCAGGTTGAAGGTATACGTCACTACTCTTCGGGTGTATGACCTAATCATTTGAATGGATTGGTTAGAAGCTCACCGAGCTTTGGTAGATTGTTTCGCAAAAAGGGTGCTTTGTGTCGACGATGAAGGA
>ML818179.1:68525-82855 GCA_009831015.1 Picea engelmannii
CCAAGGGATAATGATGATGAAAGTGGATGTCATGACCACTAGCCAAGAAACATTATGGTATGAATCTTTGTATGTGAAATTATATTGGTTTGGATGCATTGCTATGATATGTGGACCAGTGCAGGATTTCAGGTGATGAGACTACCCAAAACTGAATAAACGATGACAAAACTCTCAGCAACACGATGCCACTATATATTCCATTGTAGGGTGTGGACCCTAGTTATGATTAGGAGGCGTGGAGGCATTTCCCACCGTGTATCCTTTGAAACCTGAAGTCATGGGAGGACGGTGTTAGCTCACGCTCCCCTAGACGTGTGATGATGACTGTCAGTTGCTTGCTGGGGAAGCTTGGTCAAGATAGTGACACTTCCGCTTACAGGTTCTATTTGGAGTTAGGTCAATATAGTTGACGCTCCAAGATAGTCCAACAGAGGAAGGATAGGAATGGAAGATGGAAGTAAGTTAGGGAGGAAGGATGAATAGAAATAGTTGAGAATGTATGGAGATTTGTCTTATGTTGGAACTTATTGTTTCCTTTCTGAAAAGAAAATGTATATATATATGAATATTCATAATTATGTAACTACATAACAATTGTCTAAATAACGTTGTTGAGCTAGATAATTGAAATTAACGGATTTCGCAAACATTTGATTGGTTTATCGTCCTTTATAAAATGAATAGTCTTCTTGAATGGATTGGATGCATGAGGAAATTACTATAGAGATGATAGTTATTGATATTAGTACATGAACGAGACTTGTATGTATTAGCTACACATGCATTTCTTGCACATGTACACTAGTATGAATGAGTTTCTTGGCTTACTTACTAATAATGACAGTTATTTGTTATGAATGTGTGAACCATGTTTCTTTTTCCTTGTATCATAAAATACCTTAACTTCGGGACGAAGTTTCCTGAAGGGTGGGTGTATGTAACAACCCTAGTTAAATAGTTGCATAGGGTTTATCAAGTATAGTTAATTAAGTAATTAACTGTCTTAATGTGTATTAGTTAAGTAATGATTAACTATTAATAATATTAATTAATTAATTATTTATTGTTTAATATATGTTGATTAATTGATTGATTACTTAACACATTTAATGATTTGGGTAAAGAATTAAAGGCTTAATAACTTTAATTTAATTATTATAAAACTTTACGTATGACAGGGGATAGGGTATTGAATGGAGGGATAAGGTAGTAAATGGAGGGATAAGGTGGGTGGCATTAAATGAAGGAGGAGGCGGTGAATGAGGGGGATATGACTGGGCATAGGCTTACAAGAGAGGATTATTATGAAATTTTGGAGGAGGAAGCATTTGGGGGAAGAAGGACTGTATTTCTTGTTGGATATTTTTTGGGTTTTGGAGTTTAAATACCCATTTGCTGCCAATTGGTTTTTTGCTAGTCGGCAACTCCACTAGATCATAAGCCTCATTCTTATCCATGCCCTTTTTCCACAGTTTTCCATCCTCTTAATCCACTGCCTCCCTCACAGCTCTAGGATCATTTTCAGTAATAGACAAAGCAAAATTTGAACGGAAATCAGAAGGAGTATACCTTTCCGATAGCCTTCTTTCTCGAACCGATCTACTCAATACTAGAGTATGAGGATCTTCTTCTTCTGATTCTTGTTCTTTTGTAGAGTCTGATTCATCACCCTTTAGATCAAACTCTATTATCTCTGGTTCTTCCTTACTTGGTAGGACTTCCTGTTTAACAACATCCTTCATTTCTCTAAATACCACATATCGACTATACACAACCTTATTAGTTCATGGGTTCCAAAGCTTATAACCTTTGAGACCATCTTTATACCCAATAAAGATACACTTTTCAACCTTCTTATCTAGCTTACTCCTATTTTCCTTTCGAACATGAACATAGGCCTCACAACCAAATACCTTGAGATGTGTGAGAGAAGGTTTCTTACTAGTCTGTACCTCTTGTGGAGTCTTGTCATCCAACGCTGACGAGGGTGATCTGTTGACTAGGTAACATGCAATACCCACTGCCTCTGCCCATAATTCTTTCCCTAACCCGACACCACTAAGCATGCACCTTGATTTTTCCATCAGTGTCATGTTCATCCTTTCTGCAACTCCATTCTATTGAGGTGTATATAGAGTAGTATTATGCCTTGCTATACCACACTTCTTACATAATTCTTCAAATTCATTCTCGCAGAACTCTCCGCCATTATATGTCCTCAACACCTTCATTCTTTTCTTTGTTTGATTCTCAACAAGAGCCTTAAACTCTTTAAACTTGTCAAAGACTTCATATTTCTTCCTGAGGAAATATATCCAAGTATTCCTCGAGAAGTCATCTATAAATGAGATATAGTACACAAATTTTCCCAATGATGGAACCGACACATGTCCAAACACATCACTATGAACTAGCTGTAAAATTCCTTCTGCCCTCATTGCACCAGAGGGGAATCTTACCTGATTCTGCTTTCCATATACATAATGTTCACATAAATCAAAATCCAGAGAGCAGTTAGACATACCTTTACCATGTAGTAGTCGAAGACCCTTCTCTTTGATATGCCCTAGTATTTGATGCCACATCATAACCTTTTCTCCATAGATTGTAGGAGGTCTTTCTACTTCAACTCCAATATCATGAACAATGGAACTATTACACCCATCACTAATAGTGCTTCCTTGCATCTTATACAGAGTTCCAAACCAAACTCCCTTTAGCAACACCATTGCTCCTCTAACCATCTTGCAAGTTTCCTTTTCAAATATTGTTTTTACCCCTGCATCGTCCATTTTGCTTGCATAAATCAAATTTGGCCAATCATGTGATGTGCAGAACACCAGGTAGTGTTCTAATCCTTCCATCTATGAGCCTCAACTTGAATTTTCCTCGACCTATGATTCTGGTTGTCGAGTCATCACCTAGGAAAACATTACCTCCATCATACCTTTCATATTCATAAAACCACCCCCTATGGGGAGTCATATGAAATGATGCACCTAAGTCAACCAACCATGCCTCATGATCTGCATGTGTGCTTGAAGAAGCCAAGTACACATCCCCTCCTTCTTCCTTAGAGGTATTTTCTTTTGTAGAAGGAGATTCTTTAGATCCTTTCTTTTTCTCAACTTTGGATCCACACTACTTCTTGTAGTGCCCTTCTTTTCCACATCTCCAGCATACCTTTACAAACTTTTTGGGAGACTTAGATCTCCCACTTGAGGACTTAGATCTAATTCTTTCCTAGGAGCATCCTCTTGCAAATAACGCATTTCTGCTATGTCCTTCCATGTTATTCCGTCTCATCTCCTCCGACAACAAGGATACGACCACTTCATCAAACTTCAAGGAAGTTGTATTACTACCTATGGCCACAACCAGACTATCCCACGAGTTTGGTAAAAAGCACAGTAAACCGATACACTTATATTCATCTGAAATTTTAATCTCAACAGATACTAACTGACTTACCACAGTATTGAAGGCATTCAAATGCTCTTCCACCGAGTCTCCATCTCTCATTCTCAGGTTATACAAATTCTTTCTCAAGAATAGTTTATTTATTGGGGACTTAGACTGATACAACTTCCCCAACTTATCCCATAAATATTTGGTTGTAGCTTCCTCTGATACATTCAATAATACTGAATTTGAGAGACACAGTGAGATTGTGCTCTTCGCCTTCCGATCCAACTTTTTCCAGTCATCTGTTGAAGTTCCTGTAAGTGCAGTACTTGGATCTACTGCGATCCAAGTACTTGGATCTATGTCCACCAACAGATCTTCCATATTCAACTTCCACAACTTAAAAATTTTCCCATTAAACTTCTCAATCTCCATTTTTGAACTGCTCGCCATTTCTTTTCACCTGAAAAATCAATACTACAGATCTCACACTGTAACAAGGCTTATCACAGTCCCGAGCCAAACCCTTGACCACAAAGGCGTCCCCCTGAAGCCAACAAAGCTCTAATACCAAATGCAGATTTTAATCTTGTACAATTATTTACTGCAAACAGATTTCAGTAAAATAATAGAAAAGATACAATGGCAAGTACAAACATTACAAAGATATTTTTCCCCTGGAAACCCAAACCAGGAAAACCAACATAATCTATATTCATTCATTGTGACACATTGTTTACAATACAATATACATATAGGAGCCAAGGACATCCAAAACCCTAACCCAATGTCCTGGATTAGTAAAAAACCCTAATTCCTTAACCAAAAATAGAAAACCATCGACAAAAACCATGTGTCGAAAAATCGCCCAACAAAGGACACAAAAATCGAGGCGACACAAAAACGAGGCAAAATAAAGCAACACGTTTCTCGAGGCAAACAAATTCTTGGGGGGGCTTGGTGGCCCCCCTGCGCACCCGACACAACGTAGCAAACACTATATCTAGTCGTGTAAAGAATATAACACATACCCAACAATAGCTAAGGTTGAAAGAGTTGGATATTAGAATTTGTAATTATGATTCTTTTTGACGAAATAAAGAGACTACCATCCTTTTGAGTTAATTCAAGTTGTAAGGAAGGGATTCATTGGTGCTCCTCAGGAAGGGTCCACTTGGAGAGGTTGTTAGTGAATGCACCTTCAAATTTGTTATGCATTACATTATGGTGTGCATGTTTCTATTTTTCTATAGCTATAACATTTATGTTATCTCCATTAATGTGATCCTTCACTAGCATGTCACGAACCTATGATTGGCAAGGGATTTGTCATGTGACTCAGAGCGTTGTAGAATAGGGTTATGTTCTAACATTGAATATACCTTTCAATTTCCATTTCCTTTTTGTAACATTAAATATTTATATTTTACTTCACTTTCAACAATGATGTTTAATTCTAAAGGAGCTAAGGAGTTCTATAACATATGTCAGTAAACCCTAAGACATTCCATGTCTGGAAGACTCATGTTATAGAGTTTTGGTTCTATGCTCTAGGTAGTTGCATATTAATCATATAGTTTTATTTTCTAGAAATAAAAGAACATATGATTGGCAGGGGATTTGTCATGCGACTCAGAGCATTGTAGAATAGGATTATGTTGTAACATTGAATTTACCTTTCAATTTCCATTTCCTTTTTGTAGCATTAAATATTTATATTTTACTTCACTTTCAACAGTGATGTTTAATTCTAAAGGAGCTAAGGAGTTCTATAGCATCTGTCAGTAAACCCTAAGACATTCCATGTCTGGAAGACTCATGCTATAGAGTTTTGGTTCTATGCTATATAACTCCTTAGCTAATTCATCTAGTAACTCATTTTTACACTTTACGACTGCATAAACTTTAATAAATGCTTCACAAGTCTACAATTTCCCTAATTGATGATTTAAGTGTGATAACCAATATTTAGTAGCCTTCATTGCTACAATACTTAAACTCACCAACCCCCAAAACAAATCAACTATTGCACCTACATATAAACATTCAAATTCCCCCTTAAGGTGATGGATGCAAAAGTGGGAAGGGAACATCACAATGATCTCATTATGATGATTTTTAAATATCAATCCAACATAGATTAAAAGTAAAGCCAACAAAGAAGAATTACAATATGAATGACATCTCAAGCACATCAAGTAGCATCACCATCACCATACAATTGTGAACATGAAGAATTACCATATGAACGACATCTCGAGCACATTAAGTAGTAGCATCACCATCACCATACAATTATGAACATGAAGAGATAAAATAAGAGTAAGCGTTGCACATTACAATTGAAGCACAAGCTAAATATTATGTATGTGGACAAATAAAAGTCCATGAAATTAGATGTTCTAGACACAAGAAGCGGTCAAAAGCTTCTTGACACAATGCAAACCATGTTAATTAGCATTATGGGTTGGGAGCCTATGTAATGTACCACATGCTACCCTCACTTGGATACAAGGTGCATAAATAGAACTAAGATACAAATAACATAACAATTATTATTATTATTTTGTTGATTTTGAATAATGGATAAACATTAGATTTGAAAATGATGAATCATGTGAGCTTACAATGATAAAAAAAAATTCATAACTTTGACTTTATGTAGAAAGTTGATTTTGTCTTGTTTTAACTAATTAAAAAAATTAATTTGTCCATTATATATGATGAGTGAGGTCGATTTTGTTGATATTGTAATATTTTTATTCATTGTGCAAGGTTTCTTAAGATGACATCTTTTAGTATATTATGTATAGATTTTATTCCATGAATCATGTGTACTTATTTTGTTAGTAGATTTATAGATATAGTAATTAGATTGAAAGGTTACAAAGGCAAGAGACACGAACTAGAAAAAGGGAAGAAATCTAAATATGATGAAACAAAATACATGAAATTTAAGGCATGTTGTAATTACATATTTGATTGATTTTATATAATGTTTAAATATATGTTTTTTTAACAATAACGCTTAACTTTGGATTAGAAAAGGTTGTGGTTAAACTAGTAAACTATGCAATATAAAAGGGAAGGCCTAGCCCATGAGAGGGAGATATTCCCATCTCTAGAAGGTTGACTGATTTTTTCCACTCCTAAAATTTCTATGTGCTTGTAATTTCTTTCATGGCATGACATACATGGGTAAATACGAACAAACTATGAACAAAAGAAAACATAAAAGTAGTGCATTTCTAAAATAAGTATCAGTGCTTGTTTCATGTCATCATTCACTGTGATGCTAGAGTACTATTCCTTTTCTTGTGCATTGTTGTCCATTCTATCTCTAAGTTTTGGTTAAGCATTGTTGGATCTCGTGGATTCATTTTGCCTTGATCTCGTGGATATTCTAAAATCTTTTGATCTACTACTGGTTCCTCTACTTGATAAGCCCAACTCACATGGGACTGGGAAGGGGGATTTGCCTAATCTAAAGGGGGCTTTGGATTCCTTACCGGTGAAAGGGAATGAATGGGTTTTCATGGAGGGATAATTGCCTTGGTATATGTCTCATTTGAGGTTGGCACTAACTAAATAAGCTACTTTTCCTAGACTTTCTCATATGAACCTTCCTTTGATGGTGTCTTTAGCGAAGATGGAGCTTTCTTCTATAGACCATGAAACTTTCTTTGATGGTGCTTTTGATGAATATGGATCTTTCTTATGTGGATTGAAGGAGAGATCAGTTGATGGCCCCCCTTCACACCATCCCACCAAGTAGACTTTTGTTGAGACTTTCTAGATTGATCATTCTTATGAATTTTAGGACATTGAGCCATATCGTGTCTAATTTCATAGCATGCCCTACATTGGAAGGAAACTTGTTCATAGTCCAACTTTTGACTCCATGTACAAATCTTTGTGTTTAAAACCCTTTTCTAAAGTTCATGTCAACACAAATTTTTGCATATGTGGTGATGTGGTAGTATTTCATCTCCTTACTTCTCAAGTGGATTTTTCCAAGAACATTTCCAATATTGTTGAGTGAGTCGTAACTTGAAAACTAAAGAGGAAGATTGGGGAGCTTGACCCAAATAGGGGCCATGGAGAAAATATTAGTTGAAGGGTCAAAGGGTGGATGTTGGGTCTTCATGTAAAGACTAGAGTTTCCCCAAATCTAGGATCCAAGTCGAGAATTCGATCTCAACCCTCTGCTAGATCAAACTCCACAATGAAAAATCAGGTATCACATGGATAGAGAAAAGCTTCCTCCTCAAGATTTGGTTTCTTGACACACGAGATCCATTTATGTAAATAAGATAATCTTTGTTGGATGCCATTAAAACTGCAAATGAGACCATTGGTTTTGTAAAAATCATTCCGATCTATAACATCCTTTACAATGAGAATGGACAAAGCATGGGCTTCCTGGGCCAAATGCAACTTGAAAGGATGGGAAGCATGAAGGAGTTATTTCTCACCACCTTAATGAAGGATACTTGAAAATGAAACTACCCTAGCTAAAGAAGGGGTGATACCCATTGAAGAAGGAACATATCTAGGTTGAATAGAAGCCCCAACAAAAGGTCGATGCAAACGGGAAGGAGGGGATACCACTACTAATGAGGAAACTGCTACCAATGAAATGGGAGAGACTGACCACGAAAGGGACAAAAATGAGGGAGAAATCTGGGTAGTATTACAAGCAAATGAAGGGCCTAAACACGAGGGAGAGGTTAAGGCTACTATTAGGGTATACGAGAGATCCAACGATCGTTTCAAGGGAAAACCCTAGCCATTGTGATGTAGATATGTAGTTGCATATCATTTCCTTTGTTTATGAAATTATTTACATGTTATTCCATTTAAATATATGTATTTATTTGACTAACTATACTTGCATTTTGAATTTTAATTCTTAATATTGTAGAAACCACCATTCAAAAAAGTTACATTCTTTACAAAGTTTTTAGCTAAAAGAGGAAGATTAGTTGTGAAATAAAATCCCATAATCGAGTTGAGGAACCATTAAATCTTCAATAGAGTCACTTATCGGCTACTACACGTAGAATTTATCTTGTATTTTTTAAATGGACACTATAGAATAATTTTAAGTTTTAGTTGTATTAAATACATAAAATTTGTTATGGTACTTATTCATTTTATGGGAATAATGTACGAACACACAGAGCATAACTCCAAATGCCAGGATAAGATTTTATGGATGGGACATAAAGATCTCGTCATTTACATTTAGAAAAAAACACCTGAGAATAGATTGTAAAGAATAAGTTAAATAATATGAAAAGAATGACAACCTTTTTTAAGTTGATGGATGCACTAGGAAATTTTTTCAAGACTATCATAAAAGTTGAAAAGACATATATGATGCCAATAACAATAATTTATTAGACCTACTTCATACAACATATGAATATAGTTGCAGTCCTCTTCCTTTTAAATTCAATCATAGCTCTTGAATGACTTTAACATTTTGGCTTCATTTAAAAAAAATTATAACAATAGTAAAAGATACTTGTTATAACAGGTGCAAGAGTGCACCCAGGCTGATGGATATCCACAAGCATATGTGGAAAGGCACAATAAAGCAACTCACCATTGAAGAAATGGAACACCAAGAGCTATAAGAATGTGGAGAGGTATCGTATGAAAACATCACCACAAAAAAAAGGGCCACAAGGGCAAGAGACAATAGATAATATATTAGTTGAATTAATGATTTAAAAATGTTTGTATCAGTGTAAGGTGACACACCAAAAAAAAAGATGCGAGTGAGACCAGAAAAAGGACATCACATGCAGTGTTATATTTTGTTAAAGAAAAAATGTTAGTGACATAGAAAATGACACCTTAGACTTGTAATGCAATAGTGTAAACACTATGTTAATTCTCAAGCACAACTTTCATCGTATAGAAAATTGCATAAAATAATAGATAAGTAGACATTACTTCAAAGTAAGTAATTAAGTTTATGTTAGTTTCTTGTCTTACAAACAACTACTTTGAAAAATGAAAAGCAATCAAAATTTAATACCCCATTTTTATAGTATTTATTAAGCTAATAACAATATAAGAAATTGCATATCTCCTAGACCTTTTAAAATGGGGTTGATGATGCATGGTGTGTTTCATGTTCCAAAGTATTTTGGCTCCACCGAAGGTCCCATACAAACCAAATTTACAATATGACAAAAGCCATCTCATAGAGACATTTTACAAAAGTGTAGAAGTAGCTTTGCATCATTGAGTACTTAATTAAATGTAAGCAACTTCCACAACTTGTGGAGAAATATTCTCCCTTACCATGTTTTAAGGGCAAAGTATTTTGGAGTGTTGGTATGATGTGACTATTAGCTACTTTTGTGATTTATTTAATAATTAAGGATGACTTTGAGTTGATCTTAAATAAATTAGTAAATATTAATTTATCATATCTCTATTATGATTAACTCGAGATAGATCTCAAGTTTAGCATATATATTAAAGATGTTATTGTTATTATAGTGGGTTTCTTTTAGGTTTTTAATGTAGATCCATCTTAATTTTGATTCTATTAAGCATCGAGAGGATTAAAAAGAAATTGCGATGAATTTTTCTTGGGGTTTAAAAGATTTTGAGTCAAGATGTATCTATGCTAATGCTTAAATATACTATCTGGATTGTGAGTGATTTGACCCCTAGTTGCAATAGCAATTGGTAACCTCGAGGGATTCACTAAATTTGAACCCGTGACCTTCTCGTCGACAACATGTTTTGGGTGGATGGTTCAATCGATTGAACTAACCCTTGGCGTTGCTTATGTGTATATATTTTTGAGCCTACTTATTCCACATGTCACCTCAATATTAAACACACACATTACACATCTCCCTTATATTGAATTGGAGAAAGCACTTCATTTCCTTCAATACAATGAATTTAATGATTTCATTATAACATTTATCTTTTCTTTTGAACAACCTTATTAAACCTCTTAAATTTTTAAGATAAAAAAATAACACACCTATTTTATTTTATGTTTGATATCATTTTTGTAAACAATCAATCACTTCCAAACAAACTAAAATAAAAAACTTAACTGTTCATATTCACGACTTTAAAGACTTCATGCCTTACACCCTCTTCCGTAATTCGAGGAACTTATGTTAGCACTATCCCATCCTTTGTTCTTCTTCCATTTTCATTTTTATAAAAATATTCTTAACATTTTTTTTTGCTAGTGTGAAAAAAATTCCCTAAAATGTGTTATTTCGAAGATTCTATGATATAAATATTCGTTTCTTGAAATGCGTCCTTTTAAGGTTAAAACCTTAAAAAGTTATAAGGGTTAAAAAATTATAAATGAGAGAAAAAAAAGCTAATCTTTTAAAATTTATGTTTGAAGATTCGCAAATTAAATTATACATTACAATGTGTTATTTCGTAGATTCTATGATATAATTATAATTTTTTTAAATGTGTCTTTTCAAGCTTAAAAAATTATAAATGAGATAAAAAGTTTATCTTAAAATTTATGTTTTAGATTATGAAATAAAAGTACGGGTATAAGCCGGTCCCCCTTTAGGTAATAATAAAATCTTCCTTGGAGGAAAATGAACATAAAGGTCTTCCTGGACATCCCTGGCCCCTCCACAAAGAGGATGCATTTTTACTTGGTACGTCCTTGGGCAAACAATGTTTCGACTATTTGGAAGGAAATCAAATAAAGTATTCTTTCCTGTTGCTTGTTTTACAGTGATAACTCCCAGTTCCCAGTTTTTAGAAAAATGTTTATGTAATATAATCATAATAATAATATATATATATATATATATATTTGTTTTATATTTTTCATGAATTTCAAAGAGACATAAGAAATACAAAAGAATTTTATAACCTATAAAATCTCAAAATTAAAGGAAATACACCCTATTCCATCCTCTTCTTAGAAACAAGCCTCTCCCCCATTGAGAGCACGATTATGGCTAGATACCTAATGTATAAGAACAAGTTAAACAACATGGAAGACAAGAGGCTTCCTAAAATTGCTTTAATTTCGAGTTGTAACCACCATCGACTCAAGCGAGGATGGCATAAAGATGCTCGATCTTGGCTAAACTATTGGGGAATCATCGAAGACACCATTTTGCAGAATAAAGATACTATTAAAAATATCATCAAATCAAAATTTAAGGAGAAAATGTGGTGTGATAAATAGTTAGAGGTAAAAAGAAAATTAAGGTATTTTAAGGATGTAATCAACCCTAATCTAGAAAATCAAAATTATTTATCTGTTTTGACAAGTGTAAAGAAAAAAATAAACATTGCTAAGATAAGAACAAATTCTCACTAGCTCCATAGTGAAATTGTCAATTCCTAAAACGTAGTGGGATGAAAGAGTGTGTCACCTTTGTGACACTAAGAAGGTTGAAGATGAAAATCACTTTCTCTTAGATTGTCTAGCCTATACTCAAATTAGATCTCATTTTCAAAATATTTGTCACACTACCAACCTTCTTAACCTCTTAACTCAACAAAGCTATGGTGATATTGAAAAGCTTCTATTAATGCTTTTCGAGAATAAAAACAAAATTCTAAAGAATCCCAAGTAATCACTTACCCTCTTAAGATCCGATAGACCAATTCATCGTAAGTTCATTATATATATATATATATATATATATATTAAAAAATATATATTGGTTTGAATTTCTATGTTTCCATTTGCTTCAACTTCAATTAATAAATCACCAAAATAATGTAGTGGTTAGGTGTTATAATATACCACCATAGATCCATTTTACCCCTGGAGCCAAGAGAGATAAAATCTCTTTAGGTGCAAACCTTTAACCTTTCTTTAAGTTTTGCATTCTAAAAAATGTTTTCACCTAGAGAGATTTGATCCCTCTAGCCACTTGATAGATCCGGAGTTAAGATGAATCTATGCTGATTTAATACACTAATATTAAAGTATTAAAAACTATTAATATATTAGGACCTCACTAACTTATTCCAAGTATATATATATATAATTTTATTATTACTTTTAAATATTAATTATTATTTTAATAAGTTATGTTATATGGACATCTCCTCTTCTAGACACAATTATAAAATATATTAATATATTTTAATACTTAATATTAATGTATCAAATAGGATAGATCTAGATAGATCTATCTCAACCCCAGATCTTGAAGTTTTCATATTTTTGATTTTCTTGAATCAAACAATATAATTGTTGGTGAAGTCACAATTTTACATTAATTGTGTTTTTTAATGCATAAATAAACTCAATGTCCTCAAAAACCCCAAAACACCCTAAGTATATAATCTCAACTACTAAAAGTTACAATTTTTTATTTTCTAAATAAATTTTAAACAAAACTTCAATACCAAAAAAAATTAAAAACTTTAGACCATTTAATCTACGTCTAGTATTATAATAATTGACTCTTTTAATTTCCTAAAACATACTTAAAAATATAAAAATATATATCATGTTAAAGATTTTCAAACAAATTTATACAAAATTCATACTTAAAAATATATATCATGTTAAAGATTTTAAAACAAATTTATACAAAATTCAATCCAATTGTAATCAAACTAAGTCTCATTAATTGTAATCAAATAAAGTCTCATTAGTATATTGGGGACCATGGCCCAACCGACATACTTCCATTTTTTTTAATTAACGGTGAAAAACAAGAAGCTAATTATACACAATTATTCAAGCGAATATATGTTGTTTGCATAACCGAGTCGAATGTATTTCCAGATTAAAAAATAGTGCTATACAACTCCTGAAAATCCTTGCTATGTGTGCATCGTGTGTACAATTCCTCGGGCGTAGGCATATGCTTTCTTAGTTGTTTGACTTTTTAAACTCTAACAACCTCCTGCTAAATTAAGAAATGCGCACAAAACTCCTTCAAAATCGAAGAAGCCACGCGTCAAACATTTTACTTGGCTCGCACGCCTGGCCGGCCTCATTCGATACTGTCTCTATATAAGAATATACACTCTCGTTTGGAAGCCTTCAATCTCACAGTATATGCACCGAGGTTTTAAGTTTAAAGAGGGTTTAAAAATGGAGAAATTCAACTCTTTCGGAGAGCGCATCATGGTGGGAGGGGCCGAGGTGGGTCGAAAGATGAGCGCTGGAATGAGCAGTGTGACTGGCAAAATGAAGGGGCTTTTACAAGTGCAGACACAGGCCGACAAGATCGTGGAGGAGGCTACTTCCCAGAACTTCCAAGAGCCCGACTGGGCTGCCAATCTGAGGATCTGTGATATGCTCAACAGCGGGAAACTCAGCGGGCAGGACGTTGTTAGGGGAATTAAGAAGAGGATCACTGTGAAACATCCCATGGTTCAATACTGGGCTCTCATTCTCCTCGAGACTTGCGCCATGAACTGCGATAAGGTGTTCTCCGAAGTGGCTTCCGAGAGAGTTTTGGACGAGATGGTCAAAATTATTGACGACCCTCACACCATTGCTGGTAATCGAAACAAGATTTTGCAATTGATTCAGGCATGGGGAGAGTCTGGCGAAGATCTTCGTTATTTGCCCGTTTTCGAGGAGACATATAAGGTAAAGACGTTGCTCAATAATTGGAAATGTGAATGGGGCATTTCAAATAGGCGTGGTAGCTGAAAATTCAGATTGGGTTTTTTCAATTGGGTATGTTGCAATCTCAATTTTTTCAATTGGGTATGTTGGGTTGGTTGACATAAAACTAAAATTCGGTCACTTCACAGTGGAATAAATGTTCACAGTGGAATAAATGGTTTGTTGAATATCAAAAGTATGTGTGTATGTAGTACCATCAGAGTCAGATGATGGTTTGGATTGAGGTGTCAAGGGTTGAAGTTTCCTGACTGGTTCAAAACTTGTACATGAATTAGTTCTTACAAATCTATGA
>ML818179.1:82955-94544 GCA_009831015.1 Picea engelmannii
TGAAGTTCTCAAGCCTTCTAGAAGAGAATCTTCGAGAAGAATGAGTTGGCTAACGAATGGTTGTTCAAGTGCTGGCATTCCAGATATCTTGGGATCATTTCCTATCCAAGTAACTAAATTATCTTCTCCTATATATTGAGGAGGTGGCTCATGGAAAAGGTTAGAAGCAAGCTAGCAAGAGATTGATTGGAGAATTGTTGGAAGCCTGTATGAAGGACTGATGCTACTGCAGCAAGAGACTACAACAAGGTCATCACAAGTGGTTGATTTTCTTCATGCATGAGCAAGTGTGTGTGTCAGAACTAGGAGCCATCGAAAGGAGACCTATGACATCAAGGCTCAGGTTGTAAGTTTCACTTTCAATTAATTCAATACAGTAATATGTCCCTTTCCCATAAAGATGATGTCACTTTATTACATAATTCCTTGATCATATGTATAGACTAGCTATTGAATATATTAATCTGCCTTTACTTCGATTGGTTTGGACTGTTGTGATCTGAACGGTGCAAGAGCATTGGAGTAAAGCTTGGAACAACAGAGACCTAAGGAAAGCGTTCATAAGGTATGTCCATAATCCTTACCTCTTAGTTCACTCAATAGGCTAGATCTAGGGAAAGTGTAGTATTCTGTCCTGTTTTGTTCTAGATCTAGGTGGATCTAGGGAGATCGGTTCGTGTCCGCACTTACAGATTAATCCTGAAACAATTGTAGTCGAGCACTTGAATGCATTTAATACTATTGTGACCTAGTTGATCTCAGTTGGAGTGAAGATGGACGAGGAGGGTTGTTGTATGACCCTTTTGTGTGATTTTCTAGATTCATGGGACAACTTGGTAATGGCCATTGGAAGCATTGAGATGACATTGGTGCTTGATGAGGTTGTGGTTGCTTTACTCTTAAAGGAGGTGAGGTGAAAAGGTTCAAAATCCATGAACGAGGCCTTGAATGTTCATGGAAGATCGAAGGAGAAGGTAAGAAGAGAGAAAATAGTAGATCCAAATCATGTCGGAGAAATAAGTCTCTTGGAAAGTCCAAGGCAAAATGTTGGAATTGCGGTAGGGTCAGGCATTTCAGAAGGGACTGCAAGGAAGAGAAGGAGAATAAGAAGGAAAAGAATGACTTTGATGACGAGTCAGAAAAATCTTATCAAAAGGATGGCGTAGATACCTTTGTTGTATCTTTGGCAACCTATGCAGGGTAGAGTGCATGGCTGATAGACTCTGGAGCTTCCTTCCATATAAATTTCGACACTGGTTTTCAGTGTATGAGAAATATGATGGTGGGGTGGTATACCTTTGATATGAGTCTCCTCTTAGCATAGTTGGTCGTGGCAGAGTCTTGATTAGATTCTCTAATGGCAGAGTAAAGGGGATCAATGGAGTTTTTCACATTCCGGGTCTGGCACAAATCCTACTATCACTAAGCACACTTAATGATGTGGGTGTGCAGGTTGTTTTCTCTAACAAAGAGTGTAAGATGGTTTGAGGAGCTATGGTACTCGCTAAAGCCTAAGAGTGTTCATGTGGGCACTTTGTTCCATTTTGATGCGTGCACTATTGAGTGTAATAGTTCTTCGATTTCTACAACAGAGAGATCTGTAAGATCTACAACTTCACAATTAGAACCTCCTAAACAATCTCTTTGCTTCATAAAGCAAGTTACCATCAGAGAAGATAATGCTATGGCACCAAAGATTGAGCGATATAGGTGAGAAGGGACTACGGGCCTTGAAAAACAAAATTTTCGTTGATGGATTGAATGATTGTACTCTTGAATTTGATTTCTGTGAGCATTGCATATATTGAAAACATAATTGTGTTTAGTTTTATTCTAGTTCTCATAAATCTTCTGCGTTGTTGGACTTAATTCATTTTGATGTATTTGGTCCAGTTAAAGTTCCTTTGATTTCTAAGGCTTTGTATTATGTGTCATTCATTGATGATTATTCTAGAAGGACATGGGTATATTTTCTTAGAACTAAATCTGAGGTTTTTAGTCGGTTTAAGGAGTTTAAAGCTCTCTTGGAAAATCATATTGGAAAGAAGATTGAGGTGTTGAGGACTGATAATGGCAATGAGTTTTGTTCTATAGAGTTTGATAAGTTTTGTAAGGAGAATGGCATTGAAAGACATAAGACAACTCCATATACCCCTCATCAGAATGGAGTTGTAGAATGGATGAATAGAACATTGATGGAGAGAGAGCTAGGAGTATGCTTAGTGGAGTCGACCTAGAAAATAAGTTTTGGGCAGAAACAATTGTTATTGTATGTTACTTGATTAATAGGTCTCCCACATCAACGCTTGTAAACAAGACCCCCATGGAAGTCTAGACGGGCAAGAAGCCCTCACTTCAACATCTTTCTGTTTTTGGTTGTGAGGCATATGCTCACGTGCCTAAGGAGAAGCGATCTAAGTTGGATAACAAGGCAGTGAAATATATCTTCATCGGCTATGGTGTTGGTGTGAAAGGGTTACAAGCTTTGGGATCCTGTGGTTGGAAAAGTTTTGTATAGTAGAAATGTTATTTTTAGAAAAGTTAAGCCTTCTTCCACAGTGGTGTAGCCAGAAGAGGATGAGAAGAAGTCAGTGGTTCAGCTACTACCCAAGATTGAGAAAGTTGAACCTAAAAGTGAACAAGAAGTTCATGAAGGACCTGATGAGGAGGGTTCAAAGAGTTCGAAAGAGGAGGAAGAAACTCCACATCAAACTTTAAGGAGGTCCACTCGACAGAGAAGGAAACTAGACATGTATAATTACAGTTCTTTTGATTTTAGATGTATATTTGCTTTATCTGCTAACATCGATGAGCCTAGAACTGTGAAAAAGGCAATGGAGATGGAAGATAAGGAGTCCTGGCATGGATGAGGAAATGGCTGCACTTAGAAAGAATGATACATGGGACTTGGTCCCATTGCTTGATGGATGGAAACCCATTGGATGTAAATGGGTGTTCAAAAAGATCGGTTTAGATGGTAGTGTTGAAAAACACAAGGCAATGTTGGTTGCAAAAGGATATTCCCAGGTTAAGGGGATAGACTTTGGTGAGATCTTTTCCTCAATTGCTAAGTTAACATCTATTAGGTTCCTATTATCTGTAGCAACGACCTTTGATTTAGAGATAGAACAAATGAATGTGAAAATTTCATTCCTGCATGGTGACTTGAAGGAGGAGATCTACATGACATAGCTAGAGCACTATGCTGAAAAAGGTAAAGAGTCGTTGGTTTGCAAGTTAAAAAAGTTTTTATATGGTTTGCACTATGCTGACATAGCTAGAGCACTAAACAATGAAAAATTGATTCCTTTGTGTTAGGATTAGGGTTTCCAAATCAGATCACTCTGTGTATTACAAACATGATGGTGGTCATTTCCTTGTTATCACTCTATATGTAGATGATATGTTATTTTTTGGTAATAGTAAGGATGCGATTTATGATTTGAAGTCTCAACTTTTAGCACAATTTGATATGAAGGACTTGGGGGTTGCAAAATATATTTTATGAATGGAGATTAGGAGAGGTAGAGCAATTAAAAGGCTTTGGTTGAGCCAGAGTAAGTATGTAAACTTTGTGCTACATCGTTTTCGTATGGCAGATTGCAAACCATCTAGTGTTCCAATTTCTATGGGAACTAAGCTTTCAGTTGAGCAATGTCCTACAACACTCGTAGAGATGGAGGATATGGCTTTTGTTCCTTATTCTAGTGTAGTTGGTAGTTTGATGTACACTATGGTCTGCACTAGACCAGACATTGCCCAAGCAGTGGGAGTCTTGAGTTGATTCATGGTTAATCCTAGACGTGAACATTGTGCTACATCGTTTTTGTATGGCATATTGAAAACCATCTAGTGTTCCAATTTCTATGGGAACTAAACTTTCAGTCAAGCAGTGTCCTACAACACTCGTAGAGATGGAGGATATGGCTTATGTTCCTTATTCTAGTGTAGTTGGTAGTTTGATGTACACTATGGTATGTACTAGACCAGACATTGCCCAAGCAGTGGGAGTCTTGAGTCGATTCATGGCTAATCCTGGACATGAACATTGGGCTGCAACAAAGAGGGTGTTCAAATATTTGTGAGGTGCTTTTGAATATTCCATTTGCTATCATAAGGTTGTTTCAGGGGACCCACACTCGGTGGATGTACAGGGTTATGATGATTATGATTGGGTAGGGGATGTAGATAGAAGGAGATCTACGAGCGGTTACGTGTTTCGGTTGTTTGGTGGAGCAGTTAGTTGGATGAGCAAACAACAAGTTGTGGTCACTTTGTCCATTGTAGAGGCATAGTATATGGGAGCTACCCATGCCTGTAAGGAGACCATTTGGTTTATGAAACTCTGTTAAGAAGTAGGGCTAAGTCAGAGAGCTATTACAGTTCAATGTGATATTAATAGTTAAGAAAATTATAGCTTGAGTGGGCCTAATGGTTAAGAACATGTGTTTCCTCCTAAGAGTTCAGAAGTTCAAATCTACAGGGGGGTAGGGTATGTATACCTCCGTAGACTTTAGCAGTCAAATCATTGCGCAGAGGGGTCTCTTGTCCCAGAAACAAAGGGGTCTCATACACCAATTTGGTGTCTGGCTTGGCTGTGACCTTAAAACATATAAAGAGATAAAGAGTGCCATTTACCTAGCCAAGAAGCCAACCTTTCATGCAAAGACAAAGCATATAGGTATCCAATACCATTTCATTAGGGACATGGTAGAGGATGGAAGGGTCATGCTAGAGAAAGTTGACACCTTGCAAAATGTTGTGAGCATAGGTAAATTCAAGTGGTGTTCTGAGTCTATGGGCCCTAGCAATTAGCTCATAGTTTGATGCATTCTCCCTTGTACCCTTGCAAGGTATATGACAAGTGGGAGAATGTTGGGACTGATGTGTCGTACACCTTGGAGAGTTGTAGTAGGAATATGTGCAGAGCAATGGCAAAGAATAATGCAGAGCTATAGTAGGAATATTGCAAAGCTGTAGCAAGAATAATGCAGAGCTATAGCAAGAATATTGCAGAGTTACAACAAGAATAATGTAGAGTTGTAGTAGGAATACTTGCAAAGCAGAGGCATGGAATAACCCATTGGTCGTTTCTAGTATGTAGAAATGGTAAACTATAAATGGTTAATGGTTTTACTATGCTTATTTATTGCGTGTTAGGGCTGGAGGAAATTTCAGAGAGTAAGTTTTAGCTTATTGTTATACTATTGATTTTTTTCCAGAATTATGCTATAGTTGAACACTCTTGTTGAGAGCACAAAAACTCTGTATTGTAACTTTTTAGTTGTTGAATAATGCATTGAGTGTGCTTTAGAGAGTGGGGTTTTTCTCTTAGAAGGGTTTTCCCTAGGGTATCGTGTTGTTAATGGTTTGTTCATGTCACGTGTTTGCAATTGCTATGCTTTTTTTTTGGTTTCTGCACATTCTTCTCTTGTAGATTAGTTTAAGCGTATTACGCACCATTGCTTCCTTTTAGCTTGCTTTCATAAATGCACAAGCTATGTGAATATCAAGTATGGGCTTGGAGTCATGCAAACAAGCTAATAACAAAGAAGCACGAAGTCATAGAGAAAGTGCGTCAACAAATCACACCGACATGCAACCAAATCATAGCAAGTAGTCAACATAGGCTAGAAAAGGAAGGGAAAATAAAGTGCAAATATAGAAGCAAAACCTATCTAACACTCAATTATGAAACCAATAGACTAACCTACGCAAAAAAATGGAAGTTTAAAATGAGTAGATTGAGAAGTCATACCCAAACTTACTTGACAAGCTAATTTAACGTGTTGAAGTAGATTGGAAGTGATGTCGAACTAAGGGATCTCGTGATGCTAAAGCTAAATCATTGGTAAGAATATGTATAAGATAGCTTGGACAAGTGCATCAACCTCAATGTTAAAATCTCTTGGAATGTGTTTAATGGTAATGGAAGAGAATTGATCGATGAGAAAGAGGAGTAGAGGTGACAAAAGGTTATAAGTCAATGCTACAAACATCTTAGACACTAATGATTTGTTGGATGATAAGAAATGAGTCCAAGAAAAAGATGACATGGGAGGACACTTGTTGTACTCCATTGTCAACTCTTGCTTTGATGGCATAGTATTTGGTTGTATTATTGGTAGTTTGTGGTAGATAATAAGCAACACTAGTAGTCAAATGACTTACGTGGTCCCAACCCAATTTCCACCATCCATTGTATGATTAGTGTATGAACATGTTGCACCATCTCAAGCTTAATGCGAACTCGATGTTGAACAAATGAATCCACTTGATCCACAACCTTTAGTTTGCCACCGATTCGTAGCTTCACTTTCCCATCCAATCCATGACCTTCACTCCCTTGGAGATAATGAATAATAGAGGTAAATCTCTAGAATGATTAAGGAGTTTGACGTGTGGCTAAACAAACTACTAGGCCTACAACAAGAGTTGCAAGTTTCCCAATAATAGAACCTAATAGCAAGGAGGGAAGAAGGACAACGAAGCTTAAGCTAACAAGGAAGGGATAGGTGCAAGTCAATGCAAGATTAGGGAGACAAGGCAATAAAAAGGGGACATGTCCTAAAAGGTTGTAGAAGTTGACAAAGGCAAGAACATACAAAGTAGACTAGCAACAAGTTGAGAGATGAATCAAAGGTGAGAGGGATAAAGAAGGTGCTATTAAAGGAGGAGTGCGAGAGGTGCCTTCCAAGCATCCTAGATGGTTACGGGTGTGATTCGGGTTGGGACGAGGAAAGAGGGAGAAGGTGAAGGAAACATGGAAAATTGACCACATTGATGCATTTTTTGGAGAAAGTAGAGCTTAAGAGGTGATGTGCCAATTGTGAACAACATGGAAAAAGGCAAAAAACCAAGGCAAAGGAGGCGAAATCAAAAGAAACGCATAGTACAGGTTTGATTAGGAGGTATAAAAGTCTTAGGGTATTATTTTTTGCAATAAAAGGACATCGACATCTTTTACAAGGCGTCAAGGCAACATAGGCCTTGTAAAATGTGAGGAAAGGATGTATAAAAAGATGGGTGAGAGTTGAAAGGATAAAATAAATGGAAAATCATCGAGGAGCGACAAGAAATGATGTAAAAAGAAATTATGGTAAGGTAACGTCAAGCTTGATGAGTTTAGGTAGGTCTTGACACTTGAAACCAATAGAAATTTTCAATATGTTGCTTGTAGGGATGATGTATGAGATTGTAGAGGGTCGAGGGCGAGTGGGGGTTATATTATTATGTGCTTGCATATTCCTCCGACAAGAGCCTCATGGCAGTTCTGGCCAGGCTGAAGATGCAAGCTGAAATAAACAAACCCCCCCTCAGTAAAACATCCACCTTTTCGTTAGATATCATCATTATGAGAGGATATAGTCTAGCCAACAAGATTGTCCATTGAGTTATTAATCCTACAACATTGACCCCTACTTGTTATCATAAGATATCAGACGTATTGAGAGAAAATCCTAGGCTTATTTGTAATAGTGTTCATCGAACGATTCAAATATTCATCATCTTTGTATGGAATCACATGGAAGCGAGAGTGTCTTGGAGAGTATATAATAAAATAAGAATAATGCTGAGTCAAGGGCATTTGATACAAATATGAAATGTTGGATGCCATAATCCATATCCACAAAATTGATTATGTCAAATCACACGTTGCTTTTGACCACATCATTTCAGACGATGTTTTTAAGATCCCTACCTAATCTCAAATTGTGATCGAGACGTGATTATGAATAATCATTAACTCGATTGATATGATAGGGAAAGGTGATGTGCTAGCTGAGAACATGGAAAAAGGGAAAAATCCAAGGCAAAGGAGGCAAAATCAAGAGAAATTTACTGCTCAAGCTTGATTAGGAGGTATAAAAATTGTAGGGTATCATTTTTTGAAATAAAATGACATCAAGGCATCATTGACCTTGGAAAATGTGAAGAAAGGAGGTATAAAAAGAGGGGTGGGAGGTGAGGGGATGAAATAAATGGAAAATCATTGATGAAGGACAAAAAATGATGTAGAAAGAAGCAATGGTAAGGTGACGTCAAGCTTGAGGAGTTTATGTAGATCTTGACACTTGAAACCTATAGAGATTTTCAACATGTTGCTTGTGGAATAAATGCCCCCAAATTTTCACAAGGGAAACTTGGGTAGTGAAATTTTGCATACTCCTTTGTGGTGATGAAATTGTTACCAAAGGATTCCTTTCAAAAAATTGTCAATAAACTATGGTTTATTTTTTGGTTTCAATGGTGAAAAACCATTAGATGGGTATAAAAGGGTTTTTATTCTTTTATGATATTCTCATATACAAGAAGGTGTTGAAGGAACACACGAACCACATGTACATCATCTTCATCACTTTAACAAAACAAAAATTATATGCTAAAGAGCCCAAATATGAATTTGCTAGGACATAAGTACAATGTCTTGGTCACATCATCTTAGTTGATGAGGTCCACATAGATTTACAAAAGGTCAAAGCCTTACAAGAATGGCCAACCCCAAAGACAATAAAAATGATCAATGGATTTATGAAACTAATTGGGTTCTACAGGAAGTGCATTGGATCCTTTCTAAGAATTGATGTTGTGCTAGATACTTCTTCCTCCTCACTTTTTATTCCTTGTCTTACGAACATCAAGTATATCTCTTGCATTTTATCTTCTCTTTCTTTTATGTACTGTTTCATATTTTGTTTTGTCTTGTTTTATGCTTTTAGAGTAGCCTAAAGCATTTCTACAGATCGGTATCACAAAGTGTACTTCCTCGTCCCATTGACCTACTTTTTGGTCATTTGTTGGACATTATTAAAATCATCTCATCCTTTTTGTTACTTGTTTGCTTATTGATCTCAAAAAGATTGATGCACTTCAATGGTCCAATGTAAGAAGCTTTTGAGAAATTAAAGGAAGAAGTTCTGGCATTGAAACCAATAGTTGCAATCTCTAACTTATGCTAGTCCACCTTAGGATATGGTCTTTGTGTTGTACTCATCTTATTGCCCTCAAAAGTAAAAAAGCTAAACGACATGGAAAATAGCTTATCCACATATAGTAAACAAATGCTCACCATCTAACATGCCATAATCAAGTGGTGTTGACTCTTATCAAGGAATGATTTTTTCATTCCAACTAATTATCTAAGCCTCAATTACCTATTGACACGAGGCATGTTATTAGAAGATCAACACAAATGGTTCGACAAGTTACAAGCTTATGGATTTTAGATTATTCACAAGAAGGGCAAAGAGAAATGTGACTGTGGATGCAAAATCCAAAAGAGACGACCCTCTAGTTTTTAGTGCCCATCTCAGTTGGCCATCCTACTTGGATTGAAGAACCGCTTCATGATTACTCTAGTGATCTTCAGAATTTACAACTTCGACATGACATTCTTGATGGAAAGAAGGGACTAATGTGGATAGGAGGACAATATATTATCTTCTTCAAGAATGCCATCGAATAATCCCCTTTTATCCATAAGGCTTTTGAACATCAACATAGCCCACCATTTGTAAGGCATGTGGGTTTTCAAAAAACCTACAAAACAACAACCCCAACTCCAACTCCAACTCCAACTCCAAATCAATTCAACCATAAAATGACTAGTAGCATAATGTGATACATACCATCATGATAAGGTGGAAAGATTCATATTTGAACTTGTTGTAACCTAATCCTATTCCACATAAAAAATGGGAGGAATCCATGGATTTTATCATTTGAAGGTAATGATGCAATCTTTCTAATAGTTGATTGCCTCACCAAGTATGCACATTTTCACATGTGCACCTAGCACACAACTTTTGAAATTGTTTAGCTCTTCTACAAGAATATGAAGCTACATGTACTTCCTCACAACATAATCTGTGATAGAGATCCTAAATTTGTCAGCCATTTTTTGACAATAACTCTTTAAACTAGTTGGCACTCTATTTAATACGAGGATAACCTAAGAAATAAGATATGCCCATATAGGTCTGTGTGTCCGTTTCCAACATGTTGGACACTTGATATGAGTGAGACGCTGCTTGTATGTGTGGGATACATATAATGTTTGAGGACAAGTGTCAAACTCATGTCTAACACATGACCTATTGTGTTCTCACATGTTGGACACGCATGTGCAAAAAATGAATCTGCGGGGGCCAAAACAAAGTTAGAAAAAGTGATTTTCCCCTCTTTTTTCACTTTCATCCAGAGAGAAACACTCTAAACATTGTGCAGGTGAAGGAGAAAAACAAGATTTGAAAGGATTCCAGGAGATTTGAAGGCATTCTAACTTCCTAGATTTGTCATTTCTTGAAAATCAACATTCATCTTCATTCATACCAAATAAATCATAGTTTAATCATTAAGGGCTGCTGGTAAAGGTCAAAGGAAAGGGAAGAATGTTTGTTGGTGTTGCTCCCTTTCTCCAAGTCCATCTATTGTCGTTGCTGCTCTGTTTGCAGCAAGTGGAGCTGCCAATGCTGGAAATAACCTTGCTATAGCAAGACAACAGTTTCAAGAAAGAAAATATCCGTTGTGGAAATATGTAACAAGAAAACAAGGGCTCGGGGAAAAAATATTGGGGGAAGAAAAGTATCTATCTAATACATTTTAATTTTGAGGACACCAAATGACTCAATGAGAAAACTGTAGTTTATGGTTCTAATGTCTAAACCTCTATTTTATGTGTATGGATCATTTTAATTTCTTTTGTGTTTGATGTAGTAACTAGTTGTATCAATATTTTCTAAATGTTCTCAAAAATTCGGATTTTTATGTCTATATTATCACCCCAAAATTTATGGTTTAGACAAAGATTGTTAATCACTGTTTGGAAGGCTAAATACACATGTATAGAGGGGATAAACAAAGCAAGTGGTTAAAATCTAGCTGAGTATGGTTAAACACTTATTAGCATATATCAACCAAGATATCACCATTCAAAGTTCTTGATGGATATAAATCTCCATCACCAAGAGATCGGCTCATTCAACATGTAAAGAGTCCCTGTTTTACTTGACACCCTTCAAGAAATGCAGAATATATTTGATATACTCAAGGATAACTTGGGTATGGTAGTAAATAGGATGAAGCAACATGTTGATCAACAACGTTCAGAATGACACTCTGAGATATGAGTTTTTTGTGCATCTCCAACCTTACAAGTAGTTAACTATAAGGCAATGAGGTAAGAACAAGCTTCAACCCAAGTTTTATGGTCCCTCTAAAGTGAGAAAAACTGGGTGAGGTGGACTATACGCTAGACATTCCTTACAAATGCTCCATGTTGTTTTCCATGTCTCATGTTTAAAAGAAGAAACTAGGCAAATGGGTTTGTTGCACAAATAGAGTTTCCTCTCATCGGTCAAGAAGGCAAGATGTTACTAGAACTTGATGGCATCCTTGAAGCAAAGGTGAAGAACCTTCACAACAAAAAATTATCCTCTACAAAATTAAATTGAAGGGCCTTCCAACATAAGATGCAACATGGCAGAATGCATAATTTTTGCAACATCTAAATCTGCAAATGCTCCAAGGGAAATTCCATTTCAATGTTCACTTTCTTGCAACTGGTCTCGCATGGAACATTGTGGTCAT
>ML818180.1:0-20244 GCA_009831015.1 Picea engelmannii
TATATAAGGTATTTGTGAACTCCAACACCATTTGGCCCCTCTCTTGGTGCATTGTGGTCCATCTCATGTATTGGTCATCATAATTTCAAATAGGGTAATATTGTTCCTTGAGGGCATCAACAAAATCCGCCCAAGTGGGTCCTGACCCAAAAATTGTAGAATCTTCCTTGGTATGTTTCTCACAGTAAGTCTCCCACCAATACATGACATGGGGAAGGGCCTTAAGTAGCGTGAAGGTGATTTTTTCACTATTGGAAAAATTTTGGACAGAGAAATAACCCTATAGCAGACTTAACCATTTTTCCAAAGTGTCGATATCTATATAGACTTTAAATAAAGGAATATCAAAGTTAACTTGTACCTTGAATGGTGTTGCACCTCCAAAGTGATTTCTGGTTGAAGGTGCTTCCCTTGTTGTCAGTAGCCATTGAAGGATCTAGACGAAATTATCCATCGTCTTGTTCCTCTGTCGTGCGAGGGATTCCTTGAGCAACAATTTGAAAGGGTGTCATGTCCCATCATCCCTATTTTCTTCCACCATGGTAGTTTTATTGAGCGTGTGAGAGAGTTTGTATTCAATAGAAACAATACCGAGACCCAACTCTCTATACCCTGACCTTGTTAAGGAAATGCACTAAGAACGACAAGGAGCAGACTGCCCAGATACCACTGATCCAGATTATTTTGAGAGCGATATGAAGGAATAAATATAACATAGATATGACAAGGAAATACATAGATATATGGCATGGAACATAGTAATACAATGAAACTCATATTCTATTAATGACAGTCTGAAAATACAAAAGTATATAAAATGAAAAAGCACACAAGCTAGCTAGAATGGTGGTAGATTATATCTGAGAAGAGATGTGGCGACTAGGCTCATTTGAAAGAAGGTGATTACAATGATGCTCCAAAGACATTTTAATATAATTCATAATTTATAAAACTGTAAACATACAAAACCCTGACCCAGGGAGATGAAACACCAAAATGTTTGTGGACCCTTATGGGGGTAGTCGATACATCAACTCTCCGAGGGAGTAAATTTTTCATACGATCTTTGTTTGGGGAACTCGATACCTCATTGGAAAGGTATAGATGAGGAGTACACATTCCGTTCATCCTAGACTATGTATCCAATTATCGTCTGGGTGATATTGTTCAAATCAAACGTTGTTTAAGGCCTGAAAATGGCCCCGAAAGTTTAGGACCCGAAAAAGAGTAGAAAAATTGCAAAAATGGAAAACCTTGTTTTGAGCCAGTGGAATAGGTGGGTGGACAAAAATTTCCACCTAGATAATTCCTCCCCTCTTAGGAAGAAATGGTCTCTATTGCATCGATTCCTCCATCAGATGGGGAAACTTTTGTTGAATCTGACTCCTAGTGAGCCACTTGCCCTGATGAAGAAACTGTTAGAATAATGTATATGTGCTCATTTCACCATAGACAATGCTACACAATTGTCACCCATACATAGGCACAATTCTTCCCCCGAGCACCCTAACCTTTATCACAAATAATGATTTCGGGAAGCCACACCATAACCAACAGATAACCAAGAGAGAGTGCACCTTCTCCAAAGGTGGGGCACATGATAAAGATATAGGAAAGACTGAACAAGAGAAAAATTCCCAACAACAACTGTTGTTTCTCCTCCTCCAAACTTACACAATATTTCTGGTTTTCTAGGTGAGATTGAGTGAACAATTGAGCCACAACATCCTCTATTTATACTAATTTGTCTAGTGACTTTTCTGGCTGGGCTAACCTGAC
The DNA here is from genome assembly GCA_009831015.1 of Picea engelmannii. NCBI lineage: Eukaryota > Viridiplantae > Streptophyta > Pinopsida > Pinales > Pinaceae > Picea > Picea engelmannii. The sequence continues at coordinate 1,780 of ML818180.1, forward strand.
TTTATGGTAATTATATTTTTTATTTCTCTTTTTTCTGTGGAGCCAACTAGTCTTTCTGGAGGATAATACCTTAATATTATATATTATGTTGAGCCAACTTGTCTTCTAGGGTTTTCAAACGTCTGTTTAGGGTTTCTCTTGCTTCCAGAATATTATATTCTAGTCAAAGGTTACATATGGAGGTTAATACTGTTGGAGTTACTTCACACACACCTAGGATTTATTTTTACTAAGGTTTTTCCTTGTTTATTAGTCATAATTAGTCATTATCTGGTCTCCTATATTTTAGGGGAGAATATTCCACCTGGAAAATATTCTCTTCAATTGACACTTCAGTTTGACTAGTTGAGTTGAGTCTAGACGCTACATTGATTTTGTCACCATGAAACATTGGGATCATCACCATGCTAATGCACACTTACCTTGGGATCATCACCAAACTGGCACATTACCCTTGATTCCTTGATCTACTCCTCACTACACTTTGTCCAGTCAGTTAACTAAAGACTGGTTGACTAGTTAACTTAGCTAGGTGGTAGTTCACTCCCGTAACTGCCTGAGAGACTAGACTAGGTGGCCGTTCAATCCTGTAACTGATGGTGTGTGTCCATATTACTCTAGACCACCACTATGGTGCATTGGTTCTACTCCAGTGTGCATTCATTGAGTTATACAAAGTATTCATGTGTAAATTATTCATTATTCAATACGATTAATGATAATTGTTCCATTCTTTCTCTCTTGCTTCTTCTTCTCAATTTATCTCTGCAAATGTGTGTCATATTTTATAGGTAGATATATTTTGTGTAGGTTCAACAAATTTACATGGTATCAAAGACGACAAACTTCTAAGAAAAAGCTACACCAAATTATTTTTTGCAGGTACTAAAGATTGAAGAATGCAGAAAGGATGGATTATTCGCCAAAAATACTTCTCACGCCTCATAACTATTTGGAGTGGAAGACAAAAATTATGCTTCTGCTCAGATGTAGAGGATTGTACTAAATAACTATAGAAATGGAAGTAGAGCATGATTCCATCGATGAGAAAAACCATTTTCTCAATATAAAAGATATCGCTATAGGATGTATCCTCTGGTTTATTTCTCCTGAAATTCTCCATCAAGTATATGATGACTCACAAGAATCAACTCCAAATGAATTATGGACCATAATAGAGTTTTTGTTCGGGAATAAAGAAGATTTTGAATATTTCATGTAGGAGGTTGAATAGATAGAAACAGAAGAGAATCCATCAGAAGATCAAGCCTCTTATTTTGAATAGTCTTCTACACAAGTATTTGCAAAAATTTGTATTCCATTAATTGTAGATGATGTCTACTCCATTTCAGACTTGTTTTCTGAATTTCATATGGAATATATATTTCATTCATCTTAGGGGTCATATGTAGACACTTTTCCATGTTCCATGCATGCATCTTAGGATCACCATGCATGTACCATGCATGCATCTCAGGAGACAAAAAGAGAGTCGCGCACATCGGATTCAATTATGATATTTTATGAGAACAATTTTCAGAAAAACATTGGATATTTCAATTCCTCTCGGGAAAATATCCAATTTCAAAAAACAAATCGTCCGAAACAGAGTCCAGGAAGTGAAGTTATGATCATTTTAAAATCAACAAAATTTCAGCGTGTTTTCGGAAATGACTGCACGGTTTTCAAAGTTTCATCCAAAATTTATTTGGATCTTCTTCATTACAAGAAGTGAAAGTAGATATGTGTGGACATATCAATGGTGCATCTATTTCATCATATCCGTGCAAACATCTACATATTCAACAAAATCTTCAATGAGCACAAACTTTCATAGTTGCGAGGTCTTCTTGGAGTGAAGGACAAGGTTGCTTAGCAACTGCTTTTTTTTCCTTCTCATTTTTTTTTATGCATTGTGATTTGAGGGGGTTTTTTTCCCATGATTTTTCCCCTCTTTCCTCACTTTATTTATGTGTATATTTTGTATTTGGGTACCTAACATGGCCTTGTTGTTAGGACCCATTCTTTGTTTTCACCATAGTGATGTTTAGGGGGGTGTTGGAGTTACTTCACACACACCTAGGATTTCTTTTTCCTAAGGTTTTTCCTTGTTTATTAGTCATTATTAGTCATTATCAAGTCCCCTATATTTTAGAAAGAATATTCCTCTAGGGAGAATATTCTCTTCAGTTTTCACTTCAGTTTGATCAGTTGAGTGGATTCTAGATGCTACATTGGTATTATCACCATGCACCATTGGGATCATCACCAACTAATGCGCAATGTCCTTGGGATCATCACGAGATAATGTGCATTGTCCTTGGGATCATCACTAGACTAACACATTACTCATGATTCCCTGATATCCTCCTCACTTCACTCTGTTTCAATCACTTAACTGAAGACCGATAGACTAGTAAACTCAGACTAGGTGGAAGTTCACTCCCGTAACTGCCTAAGAGACTAGATTAGGTGGAAGTTTACTCCCGTAACTGTTGGTGTGTGTCCAAATCACTCTAGACCACCACTATGGCTCATTAGTTACTCATGTATCCTATATCTATTGTAAATTATTCACTTTTTGAGTGTGGAATACAGTGTGTGTGAAGTAACTCCAACACCCCCCCTGAACATCACTATGGTGAAAATAAAGAATGGGTCTCAGAACCGAGGCCATGTTAGGTACCCAAATACAAAATATACACTGAAAATAAAGACATTGAAAAGATGGATTTCCAAAAATAATTCATTCTTACACCTTACAACTACTTTTCATGGAAGGAGAAAATAGTCATACATCTCCAAACCAAAGGATTGTACGGGTTAACCTTGAATACAAAAACATAACTGACATCAACCATAGAAAAATCCAAGTACTTAAATCGAATGGATGAAGCATTCAGAACAATTTGCAGTCTTATTTCTCCCAATCTCCTTTTTCACATATCTTCTTGTAAGACTCCCAATGAAGCTTGGACCACCTTGGAAGGGCTCTTTGGAAAATAGGATGAGATGAGGGGACACATGTTGGAGGTGGAATTTCTCACATTGGATCCAAAAATCTTCGACAATATCCAAGATTTCTTTACAAAATTCAAGGATTTACTGTCGCAACTCAAAGCTTGCAGGTTTGATAAATCTAAGGAGGATAAAAAAATGGTTCTAACCATTCTCTCCAAACTTGGTCCTGAATTATCTGTGTTCATTTCCACATTCCATTAAGTCAAATTCCCCTCTGGATCCACCTGGAAGATGCCTTCTCTTGAGGACTTTATCGAATCCCTGACACAAGAGAAAACCAAGCTCATTAACATGGGAAAAATCGAAGGCCCAAAGGTGCATGCACTTACTATGCAAGATGGAAGCCATTAATATTAGAGATATAAATATAAAGTAAAAATGAAAGATCATGCAAATTTGAAGAAGGAAGGGTACTCAAAACCCTTCACCGATGCCTTAGGATCCAAAGGGGAAAAGGGAAGAAAAGGGGAGAAATGCACATATTGTCACAAAGGCTTCCATCTAGAATCCACATGCATGAAAAAAAAAAAAGATCTAATGACTCAAATATTTCAGAAAAACAACCTTGGATATCACATCCCTGAGGGTGCCAAGAAGAAGAAGCCAAAAGATCAGAATCCCAAGAAAGACAATTCTAGCCATGCCTTGATTGCCATCAACTCCTCTCCCGATGCTTATATCATAGATTCAATATCATCACATCACATGGTTGCCTCAAAATAAGTCTATTCTTCATTGGATGCATGCAAAGGTCCACCTATTCTTATGGGGGAAAACTCTTCAGTCGAAGTCATCGACAAAGGAAGGACTGAACTCACCAACATAAGCTTCGAAAATGTGCTACATTTTCCCAAACTTTTCGTCAATCTTCTCTCTGTGTATCGGATGACGAATTATGACACCAGAAAGAAATTTATATTCACACCAAATTCCATGGACATATATGACATGAAAACCAACTTGAGGGTTGCTACCGGTGAGGTAAATCATCAGTCTAGATTGTATACATTTTCTGAATTTATTAAACCAGACTCTGCTTTACTGTTTACCCATGCTGATGAAAGTAGTAGGATATGGCATGAAAGGTTTGGACATTTCAATTTCATATATATGCAACAAATTAGCAAGCAAAGATTGGTTGATGGTCTACTAAACATCCGTTTCTCCAAGGGAGTATGTGAGGGATCTGTTCTTGGATAACACCCTCAAGAGAAATTCGACAAAGGAAAGTCTCAGACAGATTTTGCGCTTTTAGATCTGATCCATAGTGATCTCATGGGTACTTTTCCGCATCCATCGATAAAAAAAGAGAGGCTTATTCTCATTTTTGTTGATGATTTCTCACATTTTACTTGGATTTAATTTCTCAAGAAAAAATCTGAGGTATTTCAACACCTCAAAGATCTCAAACCTTTGGTTGAGATATAGTCCGAAAATAAAATCAAATTTATCCAAACTGATAATGAGGGAGAGTATATCAATCATGAGATCCATAATATTTTCCATGAGGTAGGGATTTAGTTGCAACACACAGTTCCCTATACTCCGCAACAAAACAAAGTTGTTGAGCGGAAAAACAGATCTCTAAAGGAGATGGCATCTTGCATGCTACATGCAAAATCACTACCACAAAGACTATGGGCCGAAGCACTTAATTATGCAACATACATCCAAAACAAATCTCTGCATAGATATGTCAAGGATAAGACCCCATACGAGGATTGGAGCGGCCTCAAACTGTAAGTGACCCACTTTCATATTTTCGGTTCACGTGCATGGGCCTGGATTCCCTCTAAAAAGAGGAAGGCACTTCATCCACAAAGCACTGGGTGTATTTTTGTTGGATACCTTGACGGTGTGAAGGGATATAGACTTATTGATATTTCCTTGGATTGTCTCATCATTGAGTGAAGTGTCCAATTCGAAGAAAGTGTCTCGCATGTACCTCAGTAGCCGCATGTAGACACCTTCATTATTCTACCCGCCCAAGATGATGATCATGCATATGCTGACTCTTCTTCAAATGAGATTTTTGATTCAAAGGACTCAGATGATTTAGATACAGAGTCAGTACATTCATATGCAGAGTCAGAGCATACAAATGCAGTTGTAGATCCAGAGCAGAGGCCCAAGTGGGCACATACTACTCTTCAGGATGTAGGGGATCTCGTTGGTGATCCAGCAAATACTAGGAGGACTCGATTTGATTTCGAGGAGCCTCCATTGCACTCACTTACAGTGAACCATTTCCCTCTAGGCATCTTTTCTTGGTTCAATCTTCTGATCCATAGTCTTATGGCGAGGCTGCTGGAAATCCCTTTTGGGAATCCACCATGCAAGAGGAGTACAACTCCTTCCTCGAGAACCAGACTTGGGATCTAGTTCCCCTTCCTTCTGAGAGGAAACTTGTCAGATGTCGTTGGGTCTACAGGACAAAGAGCACATCAGATGCGTAGATTAGTAGATACAAAGATAGGATTGTTTCCAAATGATTTTAGCAAGTGGATGGAATTGAATATGATGATACCTTTTCTCCAGTAGCGAATATGGATTCCATACGATTGACACTTTCCATTGCGACAACCAAGGGATGGGAAGTCCATCAAATGGATGTGAAGAATGCATTTTTTCATGGTGATCTCTATGAGGAGATCTGTATGGAGCATACCCAAGGATTTATGCATGACTCATCTTTGGTCTGTCGACTGGAGAAGTCTCTTTATGGCCTCAAGCAGGATATGAGAGAATGGTATGCCAAGATGGACTCCTACCTGTTGTCACAGAACTTTGTACATTGTAAATCAGACCTGAATATCTACATGCTCAAGACAATTGATTCACTTCTACTCTTAGTTCTACATGTTGATGATTTGTTGATCACTGGTTTCTCAACTTCAACAATTGTTGTATTCAAGAGGATTCTACATGACATGTTTTTTATGATGGACATGGGTCCTCTACACTTCTTCCTTGGACTCGATATTAGTCAGGATGCATCAGGCATCAAACTGTCTCAGGCCAAGTATGCACGAGATATCCTTGAGAGATTTCACATGATAGACTGTAAGTCTAATCTGACTCCTTTCCTATCAGGGGTCAAAATTGAGGATGGCGGGGTCACTCCATTGGTTGAAAACACACTGTACAAACAACTAGTTGGGTGCTTGTTATACCTCACACACACACCAAACCAGACCTCTCCTATGTAGTTGGTGCAGTTTCCAGGTTCATGTAGGAGCCACATGAGCTACATTGGAAGGCTGAAAAGTGCATCCTTCGATACATACAAGGCACCATCACCTTTTGGATTCATTATGCAACAGACTCTACATTAGATCTCATTGGGTTTACTGATTCTGACTGGGCTGGCGATAGCACTGATCACAAGTCCACATGTGGTTACTCACTCAATCTTTGTTCCGCGTCATATATGTTGGTCGAGAAAGAAGCAATTTTTCATTGCTCTATCTTCAGCCGAGGTAGAGTACAGAGGGGTAGTTAACATAGGCATTTAGGCTATGTGGCTACAATTTTTTCTCACTAAGTTGGGCATATTCAGTTTCATCAATCGATCGTCATCTCGTGTGACAACCACATCACTATGAAGTTTTTCATATATCCAATTCAGGGGCAGCAGATGAAGAACATTGAGATCCTCATGCACTACATCCAGGACTTAGTACATGAGGGGATCATCGACCTATAGTTCTATCCTTCAATAGAATAGATGACATACATCTTCACTAAGACCTTCACTGAGAAGAAGTTCCATTCTCTGCGAAGTCGTCTTGGAGTGAAGGACACAGTTTCCTAGCAATTGTAGTTCTTCTTTTTACATACATTGTACCTTGAGGGTGGATTTTCCCATGAGGTTTTCTCTCTTTCCTCACTTTATTTTCAGTGTATCTTTTGTATTTTGGCACCTAACATGGCCTCATTGTTGGGAGCCATTCTTTATTTTCACCATAGTGATGTTCAGGGGGGGGTTTGGAGTTACTTCACACATGCCTAAGATTTATTTTTCCTAAGATTTTTCCTTGTTTTTTAGTCATAATTAGTCATTATCTAGTCTCCTATATTTTAGGGGAGAATATTCCACCTGGCGAATATTCTCTTTTGTTGACACTTCAGTTTGACTAGTTGAGTTGAGTCTATATGCTTGCATTGGTTTTGTCATCATGCAACATTGGGATCATCACCATGCTAATGTGCACTTTCCTTGGGATCATCACTAGACTAGCACATTACCTTTGATTCCTTGATCTACTCCTAACTACAATATGTTCAGTCAATTAACTAAAGACTGGTTGACTAGTTAACTCAACTAGGTGGCAGTTCACTCCTGTAACTGCCTGAGAGACTAGACTAGGTGGCAGTTCACTCTTGTAACTACTGGTGTGTGTCCAGATCACTCTAGACCACCACTATGGCGCATTGGTTCTCCTCCAGTGCGCATTCATTGAGTTATACAAAGTATATCATGTGTAAATTAATCATTATTCAATACGATTAATGAGCATTCTTCCATTATTTCTCTCTTGCTTCTTGTTCTCAATTTATTTCTACAATTATGTGTGGTATTTTATAGCTAGATCTATTCTGTGCAGGTTCAACACATTTACAAATACCTCCCACAACTACCATAATAGCAACACCCCCCCTTATCTAGGGAGCTATTAATGGTCTTGTTATAGCGCAATTTGTACTTGTCCCAAAGGGAAAGGCTAAGGGAAGGCAAATTGGCGTAACAAGAGGTTATCCTATCATTGTCACCTTAATAAGATACCTCTTTCTATTTATTGATGATAGATAGCTCAGGGGAGATGTCCCGGTGACCTGGGGATTTGAGAAGAAAAATATTAAAGTGTCAATAAAAGTTATCCCCTCTCACAAGTCACACTAATCAGAAAGTCCCAAATTTTTAATAAATGAAGCAATGATGTGCTTATATGTACCTTCCCAGAAAAAAGCAAGAAGAAAACAATATCTTTTGCAAGTACAATTTGATGTTAGTGCTTCATAAAAACTCGGACTTGTCAACAAAATAAATAAGTTGATGCAATATGAAGCAAACAAAATTTTATAACAACAATGTATACAAGATAATAGCTTCACAATAAATTCCTTAAAAGAGCTTCGCAATGACCAAAAATAATAACCCAATAATAGCAATGAACTAGCAGTTGTCAGAAGCTAATTAGGCAGTGTAAAAATCAACTTTTGCAATTTCTTTTAAGTGATTTTACTGTTGTAATAAATGGTTGTATCTTACTTTTGTAACAAAAACAATAAGGTTAGTGAATTAGTCTAATCTAGGGTTATGAAAGGTTAGTAGGTTGCTTGAGGTAAAAGATTTAAGGGTTGGTTTCATCAATCAATCAAATTCAAGGTCCAAATCAGTGCCTTTTAGGGCTAATGGAGTCACTTTGCAGTAGCCAACTTGAAGGGAAAAAATGATAATGTAAGAGCTAAGGACCAAGGAGGAGGATGATTAAGCTGTTGGTAACATAAGGCCTCAATCAACAAGCCTTAGAAGGAAAATGGCTACTAGGAAGTAGGTAACCCTAGGCCCTAGTGGTTTTCCTTGTTATTTAGCTCAAGCTTGAAACAATTAATGGCTTGATGAAACAAATGATACTAGAGTGCTGCAATGGTAGGGATCTAGTACAATGCTTCAAAGGTAGGGTTTCTAGCACAATCTAGTAGGTGAAAATTTGTTTAAGACAAGGAAAATAACATGTACTTGTTCTCCTAGGGTTTTAGACTAGAAATTTCATAATATTAGAATAAATGCAAAGTAAATGTACCATAACCATTCAAAGCAAAGAAGGATTGTAGAAATTCACTTACATCCACCAAGAATAATCTAGCAATAAGCCTAGTTGAAGATTTTCCACCAAGAAAAATGCCAAGAAACCCCAAATTTAGCCTCCTCCAAGAAGTGCTCCTAAACTTTGAGCCAATAAACCTTAAGTAGGGCGCAAATTTCAGACCTCACTTGTGTGAGTGAATGATGATGAAAAAATAAAAGGGAAAAAACCCTTATTTATACAGTTACAATGACCTTTAATTACAAAATTAGGTCAAAAAGGCCGACATGGCCAGTTTACATGAAATATCTAGTTTTTACATAAAATTGAGAAATCAAACCCTAAATCAAGCAATAGAGGTGACGTCATGCCCTTATAGGGTGACATTGGGCCTCCTAGGTGAAACGTTAGCGTCTAGGAGAAAAATGTTAGGCCTCCCAAGGCCTTTGGATCATGCCACACGTGCCACTTGGCACACATTTTCCTCCATCATGTCCATCTAACGCTGGGTGATTTCAAGGGTCACATAGGTGACATCATGGGCCTTCTAAGGCCAACATCATAGTGGGAGGGTAGGACCCCCCTAGGTCCAAGCCTTCCAGGATGTCTTTGGTGGAATGTCCCCCTCTCTCTCTGGTGCAAGCCTCTGGTATATGTCTTCCCCTGGATGGGGTCTCAACATCCATATGGTGGGATTTCATCCCTATGGAGGTCCAAAATATTCATCTCCCCATGGTACCTGTCCATCGGGCATGATCCTGCAACATCAAAAAGTACGCTCTCCATGGGCTCATAAGTCACAGGGATCATAGCAATGTCAATCACATCTAATAATCAAGTTATCTAAACATGTGCATAAAACCCCCCTTTCCTAGACAAGTTCTCAAAGACGTTATGCTATTCTACAAGCCAGGTTTGGAGAGGGTTTCAGCAGGTCCTATTGGGATAATTGTCATTGGATGTTGGATGTTTCCAGGTCAAGAACAATATAGGTCATGTAAGTGGATGAGGTGGTATAGGGATGTTTGAACAATGGGTGCATTGATGACAGGGAAATGTATGGCTTACCTATGGGTTCCTTTGAAGAGGGTGAGATGCAACTTGTCATGGATGAAAATGTTTCCAATCCCATTCAATGATTTTTTCATTTTTATCTTATTGCTTTTTCTTTCAAGAGAATATCTAGGGGACACTTCCCTGGCATGGTGACCAATGGTGACAACGTTACCCACAAGCATTTCACGAAGATGAGAAGGTTGGCTCGTGATGAAACTCTGTTTCTCTTGGCTATGCCACTAAGAGCCATTACCCTGGCGTGGTGACCAGCTGAATGGTAGAGTCATACCGCTACATGCCCATGGACCTAATAGGATGGCTCATGATGAGACCCCTATCCTTCAACTAGGTCTTATTATTATTTTATGGGTCCCTCCATTTCTTGTTGAGAATATTTTTACTTCTTTCTCAGGGATCCCTGGGTGAAGCATATAAAGGTTTTGTTCTTTTGGATTATATTTTTCCATCTACTTTTACCCTATGGGCCTTTAGCCCCTTCTTCCCACAAGGAAAGGTATAACCCTTTGCTATCTTGGAAAACCTAATGCCCGAACCAATGTAGGGGATGGATGAGAGGGAAGGTGATGTAAAGTGATAAGTATGGTAGGAATGGACGATGACATTTCATCAATCCACCCAGTGGAAACTCATTCCTAAGAGAACTAACTTGCTAGGGCATCATGTCATTCCTCCAAGGTGTGGACAAGTCAAAAGGCATAAATTCCAAGCACACATCATGAAGTAAAAGATAATTAAATGCACATATTCAAAAGTTTTGAGAATCAGAGTGACATATACCATGATACCCAGACTCATTACCTCATGGATCAAGACCCACTACTGTTGAAGGACCAGACCAATGGGATGGATGTTGTTGTTGCTGACATGATGGAGGCATTGCAGAAGAAAGACGGGCCCTCTAGGGCCAGTCTCAAGTCAATATGGTTCTCGGTACTCCATGTCTAGGACCTGTAGGCCCTGAGACATAATCTCCTTAGTTATCCCTAGAGTAGGGGATAACATATGGCTCCAACTCGGGGACATGTGCTCACCATAGAGCGCATGAGAACCTCAACATATCTGGTATGACCTGTGACCTTCTAGATCTCAACAAAATTTATTAGTAATCATTTGGGGTGGTGATATCACCCCTGGCTCATATATGATACAATGAAATATAAGTAAGCAATCATATATACAAATGTAAATACAACTACTCTATCATGAAATGAAGATGGTATATACAATGAATGAAAAATTCCTACCTACTTACATGCACTTACCTGTGAAGTCAAGTCTTTTCCCCTTGATGGGGTTTTAGGAGGTGTCCACTAACTGATAATGGATGTCTTCTTCCTTCGAATGTGGATAGATAGTAGGAATCATTGACTGACTTCATTCTGACTCTAAAAGGTCCAAGCCAAAATTGTGCACTCCCTTTGATATTAGTAGGCTCTCCCTTTTTTGTGTCCCACATCCAGACCGTATCTCCCTCTTGGTAATCTTTTTGATTAGATTTGGTTGTTTCTTGTATAACCATAGTATATTTTTCTGAGGGAGGAGGGTGGGATTCTGATGTGAAGACTTCTTGTTGGGATGGTTTGATCAATATGTCATCTTCTCCTTTCTTTAACAATTTGACAGTCCCAACTTCTTTGTCCTTGTATTTTTCTAGGAGTTGCTGATACTCTTCCTTCTTTGGCCATTGTATTTGATCAAAGTCTTCCTTTGAAGTGAGAGGAAAATCATCATGGGAAAATACATGAAGACTTTCTTTGGTTGGATCATTTGTTTCACTAGCTTCGATATCATGCCATTCCCATTTGATGAAGCCAACTCCTTTCCTTCTAAACCTTATCAAATAGTCATCTTATTGTGTAGAAGAATAGTCGTCCCAGTCTTTAGATATGTCAGAGGCATCGTCAGGATAATCACCCCAATTTTTATCTCTTTCTTTCTCCAGAGCGATGGGGTGGGGTCCTACTAAAGCACTATCCCTTATGTATGTTTCATTCAAATGAAACACCTCGTTATTACCTAGTGCAATGTTGTCCTCGTGATTTCTAGGAATATTCTGGTCACCCTTTCCCTTGGTCCATGTCATCTCATTAATATTGTCTTATTATATCAAGGGAAAAGTGGGCCAACCTTGAAATAAGCATGGATCTATTGAGTTGTAGTCACTATGTCCATGATCAAACCTTTTGATGTGTTCCATTCTCTTTGGTTTGTTATGCAAGGTGATGCAATCTTGGTCCCTGACGAGAATAGTTGTGCAGGACAAGTCCATTTGTAGACTCCTACTTAAAGTAGCAACCCATTCCATAGCTAATATCATTTCCCAAGTTTCAGGTATATCGACAACAAAGAAGTCCATTTTGATGGGGAAATCAGTGTAGTCAGCAAGATGCACTTGAAGACCTTCCATCAAGTCGTAGACCTCTATCCCCTTTGACTCAAATCTACTAACATCAGTATAAGGTCCTGTAACTTACAACCCCAATTGGTTCATAACCTTGAAACTCATCATATTGACAGATTAATTGGAATCAATCATGAAATTGTGAAGATATAGGTCATCTATTAGTAAGGAAATGAAAAAAGGTGTTTGCTCATTTTTCTCAAAAATGACTAGTTTGTAATAATGTGGAAGTTTCTTCAAACGATAGTTGGTAATCTAGGATTTGTTTTTTCAAAGAAGGGATTTCCAACATTTCACAAATCCTCTTGACCTTTTGTAAGATATAGGCCATACTAGTGCTCAAGTTGGTCCTATTATTGCTAGGATTTTGGAAATGTTGGGGTAGATTTCCAACATATACTTGGGGCTCTTCAATCTTTAACCTTGATTCCTCACTTGTTTGGCCCAAGTATTCAATCCTAGGCTTCCTCATGTCTTGATTTTCTTGGATTTGATTTGGCATGAACAAGGTAAATATGGAATCTACAAAATTAGATTTCTCATGAGTAGACTTTGGGTGATAACATTCAAAATGGGAGTCCTTGCATGATGAGGAATTAGGATCATCTTCTTGTCTTGAAACATTTTGTAGGTTCAAAGTGTTTAGACAATTTTTTTCTTTTGGAGCATGAGATTTTATTGTTTGAGGAAGCCTCATAGAAAGAGGATTTTGGGTTTGTGATAGTGACCTTTCTAACTAATTGATTTCTTCAGAGGTACCTATATCCTTAGAGGGTTCATGTTGTTTTGAAAAATTTAAGGCATCTTTTATGCTTGAGAAACCTGTGCTCCATTTCCTAGGGAAAGTATTGTTTTCTACCTCTAGAATCTCTGGGAGGTCATGCTCTAGTCCTCCCTTGATTTCCTTATTCATCTCCCATATGTCATTATTGTTCAAAAAATTGACCTGATGGATGGAACCGTTGAACTTAAGATTCTCTTCAATCTGATAGGAAGCATCTTGATCTTTTTCTAGGCTTGTAGATAATCGATCCTTGAGGGAAAATTGTAAAGTTCCTTCTAAGGATTTATGGTAATGTTGGAGAATAGTGATCTTTGGGAGAAAATTGGGCTGAAGTTTGCTAATGAGAGTGTTGAACCTATCATTTAATTACCTAACATCTTCATTGGTTTGTTTGCAAACTTCGAGGTATTGAGAGTAAATGGAGGCCATACTTTATTTTTTACACCATCTGTCCTTGAAATCACGTTCAATATCTTCAGGGGTTTTGATGCTTCCATTCGGGAGACCATTAATCCAGTCTCTAGCACTTCCAGTGAGTGAGCTTACAAAAAGACTCATGAAGGTGTCAGGGTGTTCTTCTCCTGATTGGTGAAATTCATATCCCTCATAAAACTTATTCCAATGTGAGTTGCCATAAGATCCTACTTCTCTCGAAAATTTAGGTATCCAGGAATCAACCTTTTTGGGAAGATCATGTAATCCTCCTTGGGTGTTAGTTATGTCCAAAGGGCCAAAAATTTCTTTATGATACCATTTAGGAGGATCTATGGGGGGAATAAGAACTATAGGAGAAGAAAGTGTGTAGTGACATTCGATAAGGGTCGTCATTTGTGGACTTTCCAATTATATTTCTTGAAACTACCAAAGGGATGAGGGCACCACCCTTGGTGGAGTCGTTAGGTAAGCTTTGTAAAGTAAATGATTTTGAGGAAAGGCTTACCGAAAAGTGTCATCTTTGAGGATAATTGACTCAGTGTTCCCCGACAATGGCGCCAAAATGTTATCATGAAATTTGTACTTGTCCTGAAGTGAAAAGATAAGGGAAGGCAAATTGGTGTAACAAGAGTTTATTCTATCACTGTCACCTTAATAAGATACCTATTTCTATTTAGGGATGATAGCTTAGGGGAGATGCCCCCGGTGACCTTGGGGTTTGAGAAGGAAAAGGTTAAAGTGTTAATAAAAGGTATCCCCTCTCACAAGTCACACTCATCAGAAATTCCCAAAGTTTTAATGAATGAAGCAATGATGTGCTTAGATGTACCTCCCTAGAACAAAGCAACAAGAAAACAATATCTTTTGCAAGTACAATTTGATGTTAGTGCTTCATAAAACCTTGGACTTGTCAACAAAAACAATAAGTTGATGCAAGATGAAACAAACAATTTTTTATAACAATAATGTATACAAGATAATAGCTTCACAATAAATGCCTTAAAAGAGCTTCACAATGACCAAAAATAATAACCCAATAATAGCAATGTACTAGTAGTTGTTAGAAGCTAATTAGGTAGTGTAAAAATCAACTTTTGCAATTGCTTTTAAGTGCTTTTACTGCTATAATAAATGGTTGTAGCTTACTTTTGTAACAACAACAATAATGTTAGTGAATTAGTCTAATCTAGGGTTAGTAAAGGTTAGTAGGTTTCCTGAGGTAAAAGATTTAAGTGTTGATTTCATCAATCAATCAAATTCAAGGTCCAAATCAATGCCTGGATAATGGAGTCACTTTGTAGAAGACAAATTGAAGGAGACAAATGATAATGTAAGAGCTAAAGACAAATAAGGATGATGATTGAGGTGTTGGTAACCCAAGGCATCAATCAACAAGCCTTAGAAGGAAAACGACTACTAGGAAGTAGGTAACCCTAGGCCCTAGCGGTTTTCCTTCTTCTTTAGCTCAATATTGAAACAATTAATGTCTTGATGAAGAAAAATATACTAGAGTGTTGCAATGGCAGGGCTCTAGTACAATGATTCAAAGGTAGGGTTTCTAGCACAATCTAGTAGGTGAAAATTTGTTTAAGACAAGGACGATAACATGTGCTTGTTCTCCTAGGGTTTTAGACTAGAAATTTCATAATCTTGGAATAAATGAAAAGTAAATGTACTATAACCATTCAAAGAAAAGAAGGATTGCAGAAATTCACTTACATCCACCAAGAATAATCTAGTAATAAGCCTAGTTGAATATTTTCCACTAAGAAAAATGCTAAGAAACACCAAATTTAGCCTCCTCCAAGAAGTGCACCTACAATTTCAGCCAATAACCCTTAAGTAGGGCGAAAATTTCAGACCTCACTTGTGTGAGTGAAAGATGATGAAAAAAAACAAGGTAAAAAACCTTTATTTGTACAGTTACAATGACTTTTAATTACAAAATTAGGTCAAAAATGTCGACATGGCCAGTTTACATGAAATATCCAGTTTTTACATAAAATTGACAAATTAAACCCTAAATCAAGCAAGAGAGGTGACATCATGCCCTTCTAGGGTGACGTTGGGACTCCTAGGTGAAACGTTGGCCTCAGTGAGCAAAATGTTAGGCCTTAGTATTATGCCACATGTGCCACTTGGCACACAACTGCCTCCATTATGTCCATCTAACGTTGGGTGACATCAAGGGTCACAGAGGTGACGCCATGGGAATTCCAAGGTCGACACCATAGTGGTAGGGCAGGACCCCCCTGGGTCTAGGCCTGCCAGGCTGTCTTTGGTGGAACGTCCTCCTCTCCCTTCGGTGCAAGACTTTGGTATATGTATTCCCTTGGTTGGGGTCTCAACATCCATCTGGTGGGATTTCAACCCTATGGAGGTTTGAACTAATCATCTCCCCATGGTACCTGTCGGTCGAGCATGGTCCTGCAACATGAACAAGTACACCCTCCATGGGCTCGTAAGTCACAGGGATCATAGCAATGTCAATCACATCTAATAATCAAGTTATCTAAACATGTGCATAAAACCCCCCTTTCCTAGACAAGTGCTCAAAGACGTTATGCTATTCTACAAGCCAGGTTTGGAGAGGGTTTCAAGAGGTCCTATTGGGATAATTCTCATTGTATGTGGGATGTTTTCAGGTGATGACCAATCCAGTTCATGTAAGTGGATGAGGTGGTATGGGGATGTTTGAGAAATGGGTGCAGTGATGACAGGGGAATGTATGGATTACATGTGGGTTCCTCTGAAGAGGGTGAGATGCACCTTGTCATGGATGCAAATGTTTCCAAACCCATTCAATTCCTTTTAACTTGCTATCCTATTTATTTTTATTTCAAGAGAATAGTTGGGGGACACTGCCCTGGCGTGGTGACTAGTGGTGATAGTGTTAACCACAAGCATTTCACAGAGATGAGAATTTTGGCTTGTGATGAGACCCCCTTTCTCTTGCATATGCCACCAAGAGCCACTACCCTGGCGTGGTGACTAACTAAATGGTAGTTTCATACTGCTACATGCCCATGGACCTAATAGGATGGCTCATGATGAGACCCCCTATCATCCAACTAGGTCTTGATATGATTTTATGGGTCCCTCCATTTCTTGCTCAGAATATTTTTACTGCTTTCTTGGGGATCGCTGGGTGAAGAAACGAAAGGTTTTGTTCTTTTGGATTTAATCTTTTTTCCAGCTACTTTTACCCTCTAGGATTTTAGTCCCTTCTTCCCACAAGGCAAGGTACAACCCTTTTCTAGCTTGGAAAACCCAATGCCCGAACCAATGCAAGGGATTGATGAGAGGGAAGATGATGGAAAGTGATAAGTATGGTAGGAATGGACGATGACCTTTCATGAACCCACCTAGTGGAAACTCATTCCTAAGGGAACCAACTTGCTAGGGAATCCTTTCATTCCCCCTAGGTGTGGACAAGTCAAAAGGCATAAAGTCCAAACACACATCATGAAGTAAAAAAGAATTAAATGCACATATTCAAATTTTTTGAGAATCAGAGTGACACATACCATGATACCAAGACTCATTACCTCATGGAGTAAGACCTACTACTATTGAAGGACTAGTCCGATGGGATGGATGTTGTTGTTGTTGATAGGATGGAGGCGCTAAAGAAGAAATATGGGCCCTCTAGGGCCAGGCTCAATTCAATATGGCTCTCGGTACTCCATGTTTAGGACCTGTGGGCCTCGAGACTGAGATGAACAAAGTTCGCTCACACAAGAATTATCCAAAATACTTGGAATATAACAAAGTAATCCAAAGAGTATTGTAAATAATAAATGAATAATAAGATAAGATATTATGATGATTACAATTGAGAATGAGGGCTCGTTTATATACCCACGTAGGGGTACCATTTACCAATAGTCATGTCCTTTGAGACATGACCTTTCATTATTAATAATTATTATTTATTAACTATTATTATGTTATGAATATCTATTTATGTATATTTATGTTCATAACATTGCCTTCCCCTTAAAAATGCTTTGTCCTCAAAGCATACTTTATGGAAGACTTATCTCTTGCGCTAGCTTGTAATTATTGTCACATGATTCTTCATTATCAAGTTAGTAATCGTTGAGGACCTGAGACGATAGGATATTTTAAGTGCTGAGCAGAACTGTTGCATTGTAAAGGAGTCTGCCCATCCCAATTCGATCTTCTACATGGGGAGTTTATAGGGTTTTTGGAAAGAACTTGATGTATTTCGACTCCCATGATAACTTCTATTTTGAACATCGCTTGTAGCTGAAGTAATATTCTTTGACATACTGGTCATTTGTCTCTGTTGATACAAGGATTGGCTAAAGTATCGATTTTTGTGATTAGGATGTTGATAAGGCATCCTTGCAACTTGATCCTTGCTTCGTATACTTATAGATTTTTGTTGATTAAATTTTGGACTTGAATCTTCTTGATATCTCTAGCTTGTTTGTACCTTGACATTTGAAAACTTCTTTACATCAACTAGATTTGCCTCCTTTTGAGTTGTAAGTTTGATTGGGTCTGTCATTGTTTCCTTATCAACTAATGATGTTTTGCAATCTAGTTTTGCTTGTAAGGTCTTATTATCATGCTTAAGCCTTTTGATTTGTGTTAGTAAATCTTGATTATGTCGCTTTAATCGTAAAAGTTCTTCTTTATCTTCTAACTTGTCATCTTTATTTTTTAATTCTAGATTCTCCCTTCTTTCATCCTTTAAGATTTTAATTTGTTCTAGTAACTTATGATTAAGGTTCCTTAGGCAAGAACTTTCTTCCTCTTTGTTGGTTAATTTCTCTTTGAGACCTTCATTTTCTTGTTCAAATTTTTGAAAACACCGCTTCTTCTCCTTGGACTTCATGATTTTTGCAAGTAGTTTTTGATTATGATTTCTTAGGCGAGAAATCTCTTCATCTTTTTCAATGATGATT
>ML818180.1:22245-47572 GCA_009831015.1 Picea engelmannii
TGGTAGAAATCATCAAAACATATCATCACAATATCCATGAGCCTCATTTATCTATATTGATGATCCATCTCCACCACCATGTGTCTAGCACCTCAGATCATTCTTGTCCCATGACAAGAATCATGACCTCATCGGAGCCACACTCACCTCATATTTGATCCTCTCATAGGATCACTTAGTGAATGCATTTATAATGCTATCAGACACATGTGTCTATCACCTCAGGTTGTTCTTGTCCCATTACAATAATTATGACCATATCAAAGCCACAAACACCTCATGGTGATCCTCTCATGGGATCACTTCATGAATGTATTCAGATCGATGCTATCGGACACGTGTAATTGCACCTCAAGAAAATCGAGTCCTCAGTCCATATAAGACTATGTCAGGGCACATCTAATCTGGATGTAGATGTTCCCTATATCCCTTGGTATGCAACCCAGCTCATGTGGAGATAGATTCGACCCGATCCTTATTGGGGCTACTCACCTAGTCGTGATTTAACTACTCACCTACTTGTGAGAGTTTCAAGGCCCGATGCAATTCACACATAGTATATCTAGCAGCAACTCGAATCTTCAGTCCATCAAAGATTACATCTAGGCATATTCCCACATGATCAAGTCTATCTGATAAATCTTGGAATATTGACACGATGTTGCAATTATCAACAATCCCCGAGGAAAACATTTGCATTCCTACCAAGCTTGTCCTAGACACAGGCTTAGTGAAAATTTTATCTATCTTCTCATCTATGGATAAGTGATTGAGCCTAACTGCTCCTTTCTACACCATGTCTCTGATGAAGTCCTACAATATCCTTCATCTCAAACTATGAAATCATCTCCCTCTATCTAAGAGAGTCCTTGAACCATGCTTCCATCTGCTGCATATCCCTTTTCATTCTACAAAGTGTCATGAAACTATGTTGGATTCTTCCTGATCATTGACTCCTCTGAAGTCATTTCAAGTATATTGTTTTCTTGTCATATATTTCTTGTTCCTAACCTATAACTAGGGGCTCCCATACTAGGGATAATGGCCCTTCTAACAAAGATAAGAAGTTTGGCCTCTCATGTTAGGATCATAACCAAGATGGCCTCCCATAGAGATAATAACCACAATGGCCTCCCATAGGGATAATAACCAAAATGGCCTCCCATAGGAATAACAACCAAAGATGGCATTCTATACTAGGATAATAACTAGAAATGGCCTCCTATACTAGGATGATAACCAAAACAACATCCTATACTAAGATAATAACCAAAACGACCTCCTGTACTAGGATAATATCCAAACCGAAAAGAAAAATGGACTCCCGTACCAGGGACAATGGTCCAATATAAAATAAAAATAATTGAAATAACTAAATTATACTTACAATGAGATTTGTAGAGATCCTGTTGAATGATCCTTTTGAGGATCGTCATCACGTTTAGTCTTATTCTTATGCTTGACCTTCTCTTCATCTTCTACAAGATCAGGAATGTCCTAGTTTATGTAGTCTAGAATATCATTTTCTTCTAAGATAATAAGTAACTCAATCTTCCATGCTTTGAAGTTGGTGGCACCTTCCAATATGTCTTCTACTCTGAAACTGGTCTTTAGGACTATTTTTACTTTGACCTTGACCAATGAAACTTTGAATTTGACCAGTCAAACTTCGACTTTGACCCAAAAATCTAACCTTGACATTTTTTATGGCTAAGGGCACCATGAGATGCATTGGGATAGGGCACACTAGAATATCCAGGAATTAGGTCCAATGCTTCATTGAAAGTGCCCAAAAATTTAGGTTTAGGGTTTTCTACAACTGCAAAATCAGAAACCCTGGTTTCAACTGCAACTGGTGCTAAAACAAGCTTGACAAGGAACTCCTGATCTACCTTCCAGTGATTAAACTATTCTGAAGGTAGTGTGGGCCCATAACCTGTTAGAATAATGTAGATGTGCTAGTTTCACCATAGACAATGCTACACCATTGTCACCCATCCATAGGCACAAAGCCTCCCCCGAGCACCTTAAACTTTGGCAGAAAGAATGATTCCTGGAAGCCACACCATAACCAAAAAATAACCAAGAGATATTGCACCATCTCCAAAGGTAGTGCACAAGATAAAGATACATGAAAGACTAAAAAAGAGAAAAATTCCCAACAACAATTGTTGCTCCTCCTCATCCTCCAAACTTGCACACTATTTCTGGTTTTTTGGGTGAGAGTGAGTCAAAAAATCATCCAAGAAATCCTCTCATTATACTAATATGTCTAGTGAATTTTATGGCTATCCGACCCGACTTTTTGGTAATTATATTTTATGTTTATCTTTTTCCTGTGGAGATGACTACTCTTTCTAGAGGATAATACCTTAATATTATATATTATGCTGAGCTGACTTGTCTTCTAGGTTTTTCACACATATTTTTAAGGTTTCTCTTGATTTTGGAATATTATATTCTAGTCAAATGTTACATATGGAGGTTAATACCTCCCACAACTACCATAATATCAACAAAAACTACCTTGCTTTGGTGACCCAATAGAGTTGGATGGTATGTTGGTGGGTGTCCTTTGTCTTGGTGTCCATGATCCTATAAAATTTCACCTGTTCAATGCAATCAAGATTCAATTATGTAGGGGCCAACTGTTGGACCGTGTCCTAAGTGTCCAGAAGAGGTGGAAAATATGGTCAAAGCAATTCCATATTAAATACCAAGTGCAAGCCAAAGAAAGGAGGAATACTTAATTCAAAAGCATTCTCACCCACCACCTTGGTGATGGTGTAAGGCCTGTATTAGAGTGGGCGTAGCTTTCGATGGGGTCTTTTGAGGTGCTCTTTTTTCAAGTGAAACCACACCTATTATCCCACCTAAAACTTGTGTGGTACTTGATGTTGATCGTGGCACTTCTTGTACTTGGCATTGGATTTATGCACAATATCATGAACTTGTTTTTGGATGTGCTCGATGCGCTCAAAACATTTTGTTGCTCAACAAAAGGGTTGTGGCTAATAGAGATGTGGAGGAATTTGTTGTAGCTATGTTGAACATAAGGAAGTCTTTCATCCCATGTGTGTTGATGTTTGGAATTGTACATCCTCAAGATATATACAATCCTATTGACTACCTTTGTTTCTCCATTAGTCTGTGGGTGGAAGGAAATCGAATTGGTTAGCTTGGTGTCCATCTTCGACCATAGGCTGGACCCAAAATTTATTAGGAACCTATTGTCTCAATCATAGATAATAGTGCATCGAAGCCCAAAATGAACCCAAACATGTTTAAAGAAGAGCTTGGTGGTGGCATCGACTGTGGTTCTCTTCTTGCAGAGTGCCAAAAATTCCATCTTAGAGAATCGATCAACTACCATGAAGACATTGTCATTCCCATGCTTGGTTGAAGGCAGACCAGACATGTAGTCCATAGAGATGGACTCCTAAGGCCTATCCGGAGTAGGAAGATTGGTGTATAGCCCATGTTTCTTGATGGATGGCTTGGTAATGGTGCAAGTACTGTAGGATCCGATGTACTTGCAAACATCTTGTTGAAGCTTTGACCAACAAAAATGCTTTTGTGGTAGTGCCACCATTTTCTCTACACCAAAATGTCCCACTGCCCGGATATAATGAGCTTCCAAGATCATATTTTCATGCTCGCTTGAAGGAACACAAAGATGACTCAAATGGCATAGTAATCCATCTTGAATATGAAATTATGGAACTATTTTTCCTAGAGATCCAGGTTTTTCTGAAGATGAGGTTGTCATCCAAATATACAAACACAAAGGAGTTTGTGAATGGTCATAATATATTCATCATCCACATGAATGTGGTTGGGGCATTAGTCAAGCCGAAAGTCATGACCAACCACTCAAAGAGACCTTATTTATATATGAAGTTCATCATCCACAAATCAGTTTGCTCAATCAACACCTCGTGGTAGCCCGAATTTAGATCAATCTTACTAAAAAACTTGGCTCCCTTGAGTTGATCTATAAGATCATCAATTTGGGGAATTGGGTACCGGTTCTTGACTGTGATTTTTTTCACGGCTCTGTAATCAATAAAAATTCACCATGTCTTGTCCTTCTTTTGTACTAGAACAATTGGGCTCTCGCAAGGTGAGGAGCTTGGTCTGATGTGGCCCTTTAGAATTAGCTCTTGGATCTAGCGTTTTATTTCATCATTCTCCATAAGAGAACTCTTGTACACAGGGAAATTAGTTAGAGGAGCACCAGGTGTCATATCAATTGAGTGATTTACCTGATTGTGCATAGGCACCCTAGTAGGAGAGGTGAATATGTCTTTCTATTCCTCTACTATATTTTCCACATGTCGCTGCTATGTAGAGAGACCCCATGTAGAGGTTTCGACAGTTGTAGTGACCTTCCATTCACCTTCCGATAAAACCATAAAGAGGAAAAAATTCCCGGTCTGAGAGGTCACCTTTTTTCACTGCTTCGCAGAGATCAAAGAGACCATAACCTTTGGGCCTACCTTCGATACCCTGTAGAGTTGATATCCCAAAGTAATAATGACACTACAGGTCCTAGATTCATAAACAACATGATGCTTCCACATATATGGTTGTCCTAACAAAACATAACAAACTTAAAGGGGGGGAACATCACACAATACCTTTTCTTTGAAGGGTTTGATGTCATAGTGTAGGTGACATTGTTGGCTGACACAAATATCCCACCTGTGGTTGAGCCAACCGATGGTGTATGGTTGAGGATGTGGTGTCATTGTCAGGTTTAACCTCTTGAGAACCTATACTGAGATCAGGTTCTTTTGGATACAATTTTCAACAATGAAATGGAGTGGGGTCCCCTTCACCCATATTTGAGAGTGGAATAGATGCTCCCCTTCTTCAAGATCCTTTGGTTCCTTTGGTTGGAATTTTTTGGTAGCAATGGTGACACTAGGTTCTGTTTCAATGATTCACTTTCCATTTTATGGTTCTGAATCAGATTTTGAGTTAACATTTGACCCCAAGGATTTCATCTTAGCCAACAATGACTGTTTGGAGTGACATTTATCAGTATTTTTCCAAGGGATTTTGTGTAACTCGCACCACTTTCTAGTGTCCTTCTTCAACTTCCCATTACCCTTGTTTTCTAGTGGCTTGGGCGGGTTATCCTGGGGTTGTCCATCCATTCTCTTCAATTTTTCCTAGGATTTATTTCCACCCTTACCATACTTTGGATGTTGAATATTTTCAGACCCGAACTCCCACTTGTTCTACTCCTTAAATTTCTGCTTGATTTTAATAACATACCAATAAGCATCTCCCAAAGATTAGATGTCCAAAAACTCCATTTCAATTTGGATGTACCTATGTAGAGCCCCACAATATTTTAGTACTAGATGCTGCTCAGAGTCTTTGATACCCATCTTGGTGTGCAAGTTATGGAAGGTATTTGTGAACTCTGACACCATTTTTCCCTTCTCTTGGTGCAGTGTATTCCATCTCATGTATTGGTCATCATAATTTACAACAGGGTAATATTTTTCCTTGAGGGCATAAAAAAAACCCGCCCAAGTGGGTCCTAGCACAAAAATTGTAGACTCTTCCTTGACATGTTTCTCACAGTAAGTCTCCCACCATTCTCTCACAATAAGGGCATTAAGGAGTGAGAAGGTGATTTTTTTATTGTTGGAAATTTTTTGGATAAAGAAATAACCCTCTACCAGACTTAACTATTTTTTCAAAGCCTCAATGTCTATCTGGCCTTCAAATAAAGGAATATCAAAGTTAACTTGTACATTGAAGGGCATTGCACCTCTGAAGTGATTGTTGGTTGAAGGTGCTTCCATTGTTGTCGATAGTTGCTGAAGGATCTAGGAGAAATTACCCATCATCTTGCTCCTCTGTCGTGTGAGGGATTCCTTGAGAAACAATTTGAAAGGATCTCATTCCCTTTCATCCCTATTTTATTATACCATGGGAGTTTTCTTGTGTGTGCGAGAGCAGCTGTCTTCAAGAGAAGCAAGCTCGAGACCCAACTCTCTATACCATGACCTCGTCGGAGACATCCACTAAGAACGATAAGGAGGAGACTGCTCTAATACCACTGATACAGATTATTTTGAGAACGATATGAAGGAAAAAATATAACATAGATATGAAAAGGAAATACACAAATATATGGCACAAAAAATAGTAATACAATGAAGCTCATATTCTATTAATGATTTTCTGAAAATACAAAAGACTGTAAAATGCAAAAGACACAAGATAACTACAATGCTGGTAGCTTATCTCTAAGAACATATGTGTTAGTTACGATCATTCACAAAAAGTTGATTACAATGAGGCTCCAAAGGAATTTTTAACATAAATAATAATTGATAAAAACATAAACATCCAAAACCCTAACCTCGTGAGATGAAATGCCAAAATTTTTGTGGGCCCCGGTGGGCATAGAAGTTGATACATCAACTTTTCGAGGGCGTAAATTTTTCATACGATCTTCGTTTGGGGTGCTCTATACCTCATCATAAAGGTATAACTGAGGAGTACACATTTTTTTCATACCATACAATGTCTTTGACCATTTTTTGGACACTGTCATGCCCATAAATAATTGTTTAAGGACTCAAAATGGCCCTAGAAGTTCAGGACCCAAAAAAGTGTAGACAAACTGCCAAAATGGAAAATTGTTCTTTGAGCCAGTGGAATAGGTGGGTGGATACCAGTTTACACCTAGATCATTCCTTCCCCCTTAAGAAGAAATTTTCTCCATTACGTCAAGTTCATCCATTAGATGGGGAAAATTATGTTGAAACAGACTCCTGGTGAGACACTTCCCCTAATGAAGAAACTATCCTACTTTGGTGACTCAATAGAGTTGCATAGTCTGATGGCAGGTGTCCATGATCCGGTCAAATTTCACTTGTTCGATGAAATCAGGATTGAGTTCTATAGGGGCAAATTGTTTGGTCGTGTATGAAGTGTCCAAGAGAGGTGGAAAATATGGTCGAAGCAGTTCCACATTAAATATCGGGTGCAAGCCAAGGAAAGGAGGAATACTTAATTCAAAATCATTCTCACCCACCGCCTTGTTGATGGTGTAAGACCCATATCATAGTGGGCATAGCTTTTAATGGGGTCCTATGAGGCAATATTTTTGGAAGTTCAACCACACCTTATCTCCCAACTGAAACTTGTGTGATACTCGATGTTGATCATGGCGCTTCTTGTACCTGGCATTGGATTTTTGAACTGTTATCCCAAATTCATAGGGATAAATAAGGAGATGATGCATTGAGGCCCTTAGTTTGTATACATGGAGTACTAAGAGACATATTGACCAGCAGTGTCCACTTGCACAGATGGATGCTCGCTTCACCACCACAGTTCCAGGTTCATCATAAGGGTATCCACCACACTAGCTTGCTTCCAGAGGACATTGGGTCTTGCTCCATGAGGTACAAGCCAGGTACAATGGTGACTGTCATTTCAATATTTGAGGCATTTGAGTTTGTTGCATTTAAAACTTCTTTTGATTATTTAACGTTTGCTTGGAAGTTATGTTATTTTCCTTGTTTCACCTTGGTGGTTGACATAATGCCCTAGTAAGTGGTCACCCTTAGGAATAAGTTTGTTATTGGGGGTCCCCTTGACGAGTAATCGTGCCATTCCCGACCATACTTGTAACTTTCCACACTTCGACCCCCCATATCCTTATCTTTTGGGTTTTTGGGTGTACCGACCCAATAAGGGGTTGTCCCTCATTTCATGGGAAGAAGGGGTTGAAGGCCCAAAGAAGATATAGCTAGAAAAATATAAAATCCTAATCATGAACCTTCCATATGATCTCCCAAAGAGGTATTGATAGAAATAAAACACTTCTCCTAAAAAATCAAATAACTGCAAAAGGAAACACATAATATAAATGTCCCACTTGATTGAGGGATTCACACAAAGTGCATTATAAGCTAGACTATACCCCCATGGAACTATGTGTTATTCTCCCTTCAAGTGACATTGTGGTACTTCCCTTGAATATAATTGATTCACTCTTAGGGTGTACCCAATGTTTGGGCTCTAATTAACTAATGGAAATAAATAGTCTTGGAAAAATAATGCATTGAAAATTAAGGTGCAACTCACCCTCTACAAAGGCACCCATATATGAGATACTACGGTCCCTTGTATGTCATGAACCCCATGCCCAAGAGTATTTCCCACATCCATGTCACTTTTTCCATGTGTCTTAGAGAGGGTTCCACTTGGTAAACACTCCTAAACTTGAGGTACGATTCATCCAATAGGTTGCTTTGTTAACCCTCCCATTTCTAAACTTGGAAAATTGCATAGGGTCTTTGAGCACTTGTTTATTTTAATGAGGTGGTTTGGATGTACATAATTAGATGGATGTTTTAGTGATTTGATATAGTCATCATGATGCATTTTACTTGATATTCTTGGAGGGCGCATTCATTGTCTTTGCATGACCTAGTTGGTGGATATATTTGGAAGAACAAGCCTAGCTTGGTCTTCCTTGGGGCTTGAGTCCCACAGGTTGGATACCATGGCCCACACACATGATAAAAATGATATCCTATGGAGGACTGATAAGATACCATGGATGACATAACCCAACCCTTGGTCATCCCAACGATTTACTCTTGAGGATAAAATGTCACTTTTGAGGAGGTTGACATCACCCTAGGGCTAGGGTTGTGGTGGTGGTGGTGTTGTTGTTTGAAACTTGGCACGTTTTGATGAGAGGAGGTTTGGATTGGAGTAAGGCCTAGTTCTTGAGAGGGAGGCCCTAGAGGGTCCAATTAATTCCATCTTCTACTCCAACGACTTGCAAAAAAGTGCCAAAACATTTTCTTAGGAGGGTGACGTCATGCTTCTTTAGGGTTTCTTATGTTCATTTTAGGGTTAAATTTGAATTTTATATTGTAAATGGGGGAAGTAGGGGTTGTTGTCCCATTACTTTGTGGTTTACCCTAATTTTTTTGGATAGACTCTTGTTAGAGTTTTTTGTATAAATAGAGATCATTTCTATCTTATTTTATCATATCTCTCCCATTGTGAGAAGACTACATTAGTTGAAAATCATGCCATATATGGGAAATTATCTCTATATATCTTGGTTACATTATCTTGTGATGGTTCATATTATGCTATTGGATGGATGGATGATGCACTATCTCTCTTGGAGGCTTGTTTTTTCTTTATGGTGGATTTTCCTTGGTGAATTAGGGTTTCATCTTTTTAATGTTTCAACTAGGTAAGGATTTCAGGTTCATTGCTCTATTTTCTTGGTTGTAAGGTTAATGTGATGATCTATCGGGGATTATAAGGGTATAAAACCCCCTCCAAGTCCATTATAATTATTTGGAATAATATATTGTGAAAAGGATACTAGGAGGAGTAAAAGGGCTTACACCCTCCTAGGTTTTCCTTGTTGGTTAGGGTTTTCCTTGGGGAGTAAAAGGGATTAAAAACCCAAGGAAATAACTCATCCAACTTGTTTAATCAAGAGAATCCATTTTCCCAATATAAAGGAACTAGTCTTCATGCATTGTAGAAATAAACTATTTCATTGGTAATTGTGAAAAGTTGAGATATTGAAATTGTCTTAAGTGGAACTTAACCTATATGATATACATGTCTCTATGCCACTAAGTCATCTCATTTGACCAAGAAAGTATTAATTTTGTTGAAAATTTAATCTACATACATTAGGGCTGCATAAAACTCATCATAACTTTTGATTTTAGTCTCTTATCAACCGTTATAATTTTCTAATATTTTTCCAGCATAATCTACTATTCCTAGCGCATCTTTTGAGTGAATGTTTTACAAGTTTGGGTCGCTGATTTTTCCGCTGTAACAATTTTTTTTATACAACCATAAGGATAGAAATATATCTCTGTAATACTTGTCTATAATAGCCTTACATTGATGCTAAAGTCTATTCCTTTATACTTGATTTGTACTTGTGTTTACTAGCTTATCTCTTTCATCATTTGTTAAACTTTTAGCATCTTGTATAACAACTCTAATAATCATCTCTTTGCTGATAAATATTGTTAGAAAAAATAGGATTGCAGAGAAATCATATAAAACAAATGCATAAATAAAACATAGAAGATACACAATACAATAGAGACACAACTATACATGATTCACCCAGTGTGGGCTACATCCACCAGAGAAATTGCCAAGTCCTTCCTTTATTATTATCCAGCAAATGAAGGGATACAAACTACAACACACCCGTTGTAACTTCCTCTTCTTCTCTCATAGTCTCCTCATTCATAATACAATATTCACCATGATACATAGCCGCAATACATTTCCCTCATAAAAGAGGGTTTCCTTCTAGGAAAAAAAACCCTAACATAACTTCCACCGTCAGATCTGCAACCTTATAATGAATGGTCCATATTTACTATGAAATTACAATATACATTTACAAGGCAATTTTTCCTTCGGGAGATTTTCCCTCGAACACCCGTTGGGGAACGTTGTCCCCTGAACCCCCTCGGGGAATCTCTTGCCCTCAGACCCCGAAGGGGGGTTAACCCCCCCTGCACTACCCTGCGTAGAGGAATATACATTCTTCTAGGGTGTAAAGTCTTCATGAGGTATAAACATGGTTGAAAACAAAGACCTATGAATTAGGAAGATAATCAGGCTCCACAACCAACAAATATATCTTTTTTTACTATTGCAAATAGGTACAACAATATTAACTTGCTTTTCTACTTAACATATAACTTGTATACTTGGTATTTCTTGTGTCTCGGACAGGTACAATCACTTTTTTGAAGGTACTCAAAGAATTGGGAACCATAAATTACCCTCGATATTTGTTAGCAAGACTTATTCCACTTAGCAACTTGACCTATAGGGGCATACATTCATAAGTATCACTTTCCATCTCATTTCCCCTTAGGGTCACCTGGGATTCCTCCCTTGATGTGATCAATTCACCTCTAAAGTGATGGGAATACCTATCTAAGATGAAAATGGGTGGGTATTCTCCTAGTTGTCTCCATATTGTGGTTTGGGTTGGGATTTTCTCAACCTACAACCTGTGTGATAACATTTTGGTGTCATTTCCAGGGAGGATTTTGAATCCTCTTTCATTCCCTAACAACACTTTGGAAAGCTACCATCCCAAATCCTTTTCCCTTATCTTTCGTGGTGACTCCGATTGAAGGACGTTTCCCTTCCATCCCTGATAAGATTGTCCTAAAGCTCATTTGGTGACTCCATTACGGGATGTACCCAAAAGGGGCATTAGACGACCCCCCAAAAAACTTCCAAGAATATTAATCCTTCACCAAAACAGTCTAGTCCTCCATCATCTCCCACTTCTCATGATTGCCCATATACCTCTCTTAGCCCTCCATCTTCACCTACTACCTCTACACCTCCACTCTTATCCGTGCCCAGTTCACCAAGTACTACATGGAGTCCATGGGTTAAATATGCATACACACCCTTAGACATGACAAGGATCCATGGATCCCTCCTCAAACATTATTTCCAAGGTGGCACTTGACTTCTTCAAGTCCCAGGCCCCAAGTAAGTAGGTAGGTCATAATGCTTCCTTGCATTTGCATATTGATTTCTCATGATAGTTTAGTTGCATTTCACTATTGATTTTCATTTTTCTCTACTTTCATTTATTGTTTATATATTTTTTCTTTTCATCATATATATGAAAAAATTCAAAATTTTATTTTCTAGATTAGTTGTCATTTTTGGTTTTTGATATATATGGGAGAAAGGTGATAGAACCACCCTAGATTTTATAGTTTTTTGTTTCCATGTCGGCACAGGTCCACCAGGATATGTTGCAGTTCTCATGCACTCTATGGCGAGTACATGTCCCCAAGTAGGAGCCATATGTTATCCCCAATTCCTAGGGATAACTAAGGAGACAATGTATCAAGGCCCTCAGGTCACAGACATGGAGTACCGAGAGACAAATTTACCAACAATGTTCACTTTCAAAGATAGAGGCTCACTTCACCACCAAAGTTCTAGGTTCATCATGAGGGTATACACCACACCAGCTTGCTTCTGAAGGACATTGGGTCTTTCTCCATGAGGTACAAGCCAAATATTATGGTGAGTGTCATTTCAATGTTTGAGGCATTTGAGTTTGTTTCATTTAAAAGTTATTTTGATTATTTAACGTCTACTTGGACGTTATGCTCTTTTCCCTGTTTCACCTTGGTGGTCGACATTTTGCACTAGTAAGTGGTCACCCTTAGGAATAGGTTTTCTACTAGGGCTCCCCTTGAAAAGTCATCATGCCATTCCTGAACATACTTTTCACTTTCCACACTTCGTCCCCCCCATCTCCTTATCTTTTGGGCTATCACTTTCCCACTTTGTCCCCTCATCTCCTTATCTTGTCAAATCTTTAGCCAATAAAAATTATTTTGCAGTACTTCCACCATTTTCTCTACACCAAAATGTCTTGCTGCCCAGATGTAATGAGCTTCCCAGATAAACTTTGCATGCTCACTTGAAGGAACACATATATGACTCAAATGGCATAACAATCCATCTTGGAGATGAAAGTATGGAACTGTTTTTCCTGCACTCAATGTCTGATAGGCAGTAGAAAATTTAGAGTCATTATTGTATAATTGTGGCCATCTGTATGTCTCATGTCTATAGGAGTTGAAAAATATGGTTAGTGTTGCCACCGGGGGTTGACTGAGGAAATTTGAAACATGGTTGGTTCTACCCTTCTTGTACTTGATATTCAAGTGGAACTGCTACAGGTATGTGGACCACTTTTGATGGTGGTCATTATGTAGCTTTTCTTGTGTCTGCATTAATTGCAGAGGCCTATGATTAGTGTGGGTGATCGTTTCCTTCCCTAGAATGTATTGCTTCCACTGTCGACATGCCTACATAATGGAGTACATATCTTTGTCATAATTTGGGTATATGCGAAGGGTATCATATTGAGTTTCTTTGTGATAGGATACTAGATTCCCATGTTGAGTGAGGATTGCACCAATAGCATAATAAAAAGCATCTGTCTTAATCTCAAATGGTTGTTGTAGTTGTGGCACAATAAGGACTCGTTCTGAGCAGAGGCGGGATTTAAAATCCTTGAATGATTTATGTTGGGGCGTATACCACACAAAATTGGCCTTCACTCCACCCTTAGTCACCTGAATTAGGGACCAATCACTATGAGAGAACCCCAACACAAACCGATGGTAGAAGTTGGTGAGGCCCAATAAGATGTGGAGCTTGGTTATTGTCTTTAGGTCCGATCAATCACAGATGACTTGGATCTTGGATGGATCCACATGTACACCTTGCTCATCCACAATGTATCCCAAATATTGGATTCTCTTCATGCCAAAGGAACATTTCTCCAAATTGGAATATAACTTGTGTTGTCTCAGGGTGCCCAAGACTTGTTGAATATGCTCCAAATGTTCCTCTCAAGTTTTGTTGAAGATGAGGATGTCATACAAATATACAACCATAAAGGAGTTTGTGAATGGACATAATATATAATCCATCATCCACATTAATTTGGATGGGGCATTATTCAAGCCGAAAGGCATGACCAACCACTCAAAGAGACCTTCTTTAGAATTGAAGGCCATCTTCCACACATCAATTTTCTCAATTGACACCTAGTGGTAGCCCGAATTTAGATAAATATTACTAAAAATATTGGCTCCCTTGATCTGATCGAGAATATAATCAATTCGGGGAATTGGGTACTGGTTCTTGACTGTGATCATGTTCATGGATCTGTAATAAATACAAAGTTTCCACGTCTCTCCCTTCTTTTGTTCCAGAACAATTGGGCTCCTCCAATGTGAGGATCTTGGTCTAATGTGGCCCTTCAAAATTAGCTCTTGGATTTGAAATTTGATTTCTTCATTCTCCAAAAGAGAACACCTGCACAGAGGGTCGTTAGGAAGAGAAGCATCGAGTGTCAGATCAATTGAGTGCTTTACTTGACAATGCACATGCACCCGAGTAGGCGGGGTGAATATGTCTTTGTATTCCTCTACTATTTTGTCCACCTGTCATTGTTGTGTAGAGAGACCTCGTGCAGAGGTTTCGATGGTTTTAGTGACCTTCCATTCACCTTCCGATCAAACCATAAAGAGGAAAATCTTCCCGATCTAAGAGACCACATTTATGCACTATTTCACGGAGATCAAAGATACTACAACCTTTGGGACTACCTTTGGTACATTGTAGAGATGATATCCCAAAGTAATAATGACAATGTAGGGCCTAGATTCATAAATAGAATAACTCTTCCACATAAATGGTTTTCCTAAAGAAACATCACAAACTTCAAAGGGAGAAACATCACACAATACCTCATCTTTGAAGTGTTTGATGTCATAGTGCAGGCGACATTGCTAGCTAATGTAGATGTCTCACCCTTGGCTGAGCCAACCAATGGTTTATGGATGAGGATGCAATGTCATTGTCAATTTCAACCTATTAAGAACCTCTGTTGAGATCATGTTCTATTGGATACTATTGTCAACAATTAAATGAAGCAAGGCCCCCTTCACCCACATCTATGAGTGGAATAGGAACTCCCCTTCTTCAGGTTGATCTGGTTCCTATGGATGGAATTTTGTGGTAGCAATGGTGACACTGGGTTCTGTGCCAATGATTCTCTTTCCCTTTTCTGGTTATGTATCAGAGTCTGAGTCAACATCTGACCCTGGGGATTTTGTCTCAACCAACAATGACTTTTTGGAGGGACATTCATCAATATTGTGCCAAGGGATTTTTTTGAACTCACATGAATTTCCAGTGTCCTTCGAATTCCCATTACTTTTCTTTGTTGGTGGCTTGGGCAGGTTATCCTAGGGCTAGCCATCCTTTCTCTGCACTTTAGCCTAGGATTTAGGGTCACCCTTACCATACTTTGTTTGTTGTGGATTTGTAGACTCGAACTCCTGCTTAAAATTTTGATCGATTTTGACAACATACCAATAAGAAGCTCCCAACGACGAGATGTCCAGAAACTCCATTTCATTTTGGATGTACCTATGTAGATCCCCATGGTATTTTAGGACCAGATACCACTCTGAGTATTTTATGTTGAAATATTGTAACTTCGAAGAATATTCTAATTATAATTGAGTTATTATATTATATATCAAATCCCCTTTTGTGGATTGATCACTTCAAGACTTAGGTATGACCAAATCCCCTTTTAAGGATTGGTCAAACCATATTTATATGGTAGTATTTGAGAAGTCGGCCAACTAGGGTTTATTAAAGTGGTTTTAGACACTATTGGAAGGAGTTGACCCTGCTTGGTGAAAATAAATAACCCTAGCACTTCCTCAACTAGTAAAAATAAGTGAGGATGACACCTCATTCATTCATTCACTCAGTCACTCAACAAGTGTACATCTTTTGGAGGTAGTTGCAGTTGCAAGAAGAAGGAGAGAGAGAGAGAGAGAGGCACATGCTCCGTTTTGGATATTATTTGGTGTTTTGGTATTTAGTCTTGGCATTGTATTGGCAATCTATTATTGAGGAAGTTTTTGTTGGGTTTTCTCCCCCATGAGGGTTTCCCAGGATAAAATGTTGTGTACCTTGTGATTGTGTTTATTTCAATGATCCTAATTATGTTGTTATTCTCTAGTAAATTGAAAATAACTTAATAAAAACTATAAATTTAACATGGAATAAGAGATGCACTGAATAGAGAACCTTTCATTGGGTAATAAAAAATGTCATTGTTGCCATACAAGAAAATTAGGGATTTTTATTGGAAATGAATTTATGCCTAAAAAACATCTAGGGAAGTGTGCCCTAGCCTAGAAAATCGCTTGGCATCCCGAGCACACCATTTTAGTGGCCAAAGCCTTCGAAAATTCAAACCCTAGTTTTGACTGGTACGAGAAAACCAGAAAAATAGGAAACCATAACCAGTACAAGAAGTACCAGTCCATATTTTTGCAGGTCCAGTTTCAAGGGGTAAAACTTGGAATTTTTTAAAACAGATAGCTCCAACCTAATTGCCTCAACCTAACACATCTCATGGTAATTTTAGATCCACTCTTTGTGCACTTTCATTTTATGGACATTTTCCCGGCTCCAGGTCAAGATGTTTACCAGCACCAATCTTGTTGACAAGTTAGAAGGTGTGGAAAACTTTCGTGCCTAGAAGTATAGGATTTCACTCATTCTTGAAGAGAATGACCTTTCACAATTCATAAAATAAAATTTACGAGAACCCGAAGAAGATGTAGCCAAATAAAAGTACAAGAAGGATATGGTTAGGGACAAAATGATCATTGCAGACTCTATTAAATATCACTTGATCCCTCAAGTGTCTTCTAAGAATACTCCAAAAGAGATGTTTTATTCCCTAACCAAAATGTATGAAGGAAATAACATCAACCAGAAGATGAACTTGAGAACCCAACTCAAGAATACAAATATGCAGAAATGAGAAATAGTTGAAGACTATTTCTCTAGGGTTACTAATTTCAAAGAACATCTAGAAGTAATTGGAGACAACTTGGATGAAATTGAACTCATCATGAAAACTCTTAATAGTCTCACAAGACCTTGGGATGCCTTTATCCAAACCATTTGTGCAAGAAAGGAGAAACTACAATTTGAAAGTCTGTGGGAAGAATGTGTTCAAGAAGAAGCAAGAGTAGCCAACTGAGAAGCAGTATTATTAAGGGATGAAGACGAAGCCCTAGCTGCTCATGCTAAAGGAGGAAAGAAAAGGTCTCATTTCCAAAAGGAGACCCACCTCCATAAGGAATCTCACTCTCCAAAGAGATTCACCCACTTCTCCTCGTTTATGTTTTATTTTCTACCCTCTTAGGATCTGTGACACCTATAAAGGATACTTGGATCATAGACAGTGGTGCCTCTAATAACATGATATGTTAGAGAGATATTCTCTCTAACCTTACAGAAAATAACTTTCCCCAGAAAGTTACACTTGGAGATTATTACCAATACCCTATCAAAGGAGTGGGATAATGCACCTACAAACTTGATTCAGGGACCCTGATGAGAATGAAGGATATAATATATGTACCAGGTTTGAAAAAGAACTTACTTTCTATCTTCATTTTAGATAATAAAGGTTTCAGGGTTGCATTCATAGATGGTGAAGTTCTTATGTGGCCTAAATGAAAAATCATAGAAGATGCAATTGCCATTGGAAAAAAAGAAGGTGGCTTATATAAGGTCACTCAGATGCAGCCTTGACTCACTCCACTGAGATTCCTTGTGATCTTTGGCATAAAAGACTAGATCACATCAACTAGAAATCCTTAACATATGTAAGCAAGGTAGTTACAGGTCTACCAAAATTCAAGGTTGATCATGAAGGTGTGTGCACGGGATGTGCACAAGGAAACAACATAAAGAATCCTTTCCCAAAGATTGATAGTAAAGAAAAAGGAATCTTAGAGCTCATCCACTCAGATGTATGTGGTCCAATGCCATCAACCTCTCTTAGTGGGTATGTATACTATGTGTCATTTATTGATGATTATTCTAGCAAGACTTGGGTTTATTTCTTTAAATCAAAAGATGAAGTATTTGGAAAATTCAAGGAATTCAAAGCCTTGATAGAAAATCTCTCTGAAAGAAAAATCAAGATACTCAGGTCACATAATGGAGGAGAATACACCTCAAAATAATTTGTAAGTTTTTGCAGATATGTCTGGATTAAGAGGGAGCTCACCACTCCCTATAATCCTCAACAAAATGGTGTAGCATAAAGAAAGAATAGAAAAATAATGGAAGCAATGGAGACTATGATCCACGATCAAGATCTTCCAATGCACTTATGGGATGAAGAAGAAAGAACATTAGTTTATGTCCAAAACATATTATTCCATAGTGCACTTGGATTCAAAACACTCAAATAAATGTTGTCTGGAAAGAAGCCATAAGTAAGCCATCTCAAGATGTTTGGTTGTCCAGTGTTTGTACACATTCCGAAAGAAAGAAGAACTAAGTTGTATCCTTTAGGAAATAAGAGAGTATTTTTTGGATACTGTGAGGTCTCTAAGGCCTTTAGAATTTACATACCAGGTTACCATCATATTGAGATCAATAGAGATGTAAAATTTGACGAAGATGCAACACTCAAGAAATCAAGGAGATTCCATCTTGAATAAGTATATGAAGAAGAGCCTGTAGCTCCCAGAGTTGCAGAATCAGTGAGGGAAGTTACAGGTACCCCTGATGATGAGATTCTAGAAAATCATGATATGACAGAATCTCAAGAACCTCCCCAAATGACGATCTATCACAAGATAAATCCATATTGGACAAGGGAACTTATTCAAGATGGAAATAAGTATGGTTCCCCAGAAGGAACCATGAGACAAAGCAAGAAACCTACGCCATTCTCTAGTTATATGGCCTTGATGTGTGATCTCATAGAAAAAGAACCTACTTTCTTTGAAGAATCCATTCATAAGAAATAATGGGTGGATGCCATGACATAATAATACCAATCCATTAAAAAGAATGATGTATGGGAAATAGTTCCCAGACCGACGAACAAATATGTGGTATCTTCCAAATGGATATACAAGATAAAACATGATGCAGACGAAAGTATTGAAAAACATAAAGTAAGATTTGTAGCTTGTGGCTTTTCTCAAAAGGAAGGCATTGATTATGAAGAGACATTTGGTCCTATAGCCAGATACACTTCTATTAGAACCATCATATCTCTTGAAACCAAAATGAAGTGGAAGTTACACCAGATGGATGTGAAAACAACCTTCTTAAATGGTGTTATTGAAGAAGAAGTGTATATAGAACAACCTAAATGGGTTGAAGTAAAATATAGAAAGACTCATGTCTACCGGTTGAAGAGGGCTCTATACGGGTTGAAGTGAGCTCCTAGAGCTTGGTATGGTAGAATTGACATTTTTCTGATGAGCTTGGGCTTCACTAAGAGTAAAGTTGATTCTAACCTTTATTTCAAGGTTATGAATGATGAACCAACTATATTGTTTTTCTATGTGGATGACATATTCTTAACAGGATAAGAAAAACTCATCAATGATTCTAAGAAGAAGCTTGCTACAGAATTTGAGATGAAAGACCTAGGCCTGATGCATTATTTCTTAGGTCTTGAAGTTTGGAAGAGCCCATAGAAGATATTCCTTAACTAAGGGAAGTATGAAGTTGAAATACTGAAGAGATTTGATATGTTGGATTGTAAATCCATGAACACACCCATGGAAACAAATTTAAAGCTCCTAGTTGATACTTCATCAGAATTAGTTGATGCTACTCTGTACAGACAGATTATTGGTTCGTTGATCTATCTAACGAATATCAATATAGATATATGCTTTGTTTTGAACAACTTGAGTCAGTATATGGTATAGCCTAGACATGTTCACCTTGTAGCTGCAAAGCATATGATGAGATACCTTAAGGGTACATTGGACTTTGGTCTCTATTAAACTGGAGATTATGACCTCATACTGGTTGGTTATACTAATTCAGATTGGGATGGAAGTGCTTCTAATATAAATCGCACTTCAGGATGTTGTTTCAGTCTCAAGTCAACCACAACTTAATGGTACAATAGGAAGCAATCTAGTATTTCTCTTAGCACAACAGAAGAAGAATAAATTACAACATGTTTTGCAAGTTGTGAATCCATATGGCTTCGGAAGTTGTTGATAGGTCTATTCGTTATGGAGATGGAAGCCACCATGATTCTATGTGATAACCAGAGTTGCATAAATATGATGGAGAACCCTGTGTTCCATGATAATTCTAAGCACATAGAAATTTGGTATCACTACATTTGTGATATGGTGCAGAGGGGACATGTAAAGCTCCAATATCTTGGCACAGATTAGTAGTTTGCAGATGTGTTGACCAAGCCTTTGTCTCATGTAAAGTTTGAATACTTTTGATACAAGCTTGGTATAGTCCGAAAGTACCTCCCTCGAAAGGGGGAGTGATGTTGATGATACTATGGTATCCTGACCAACATCGGCTAGCTTTGTTAGGGTTTTATATCCTAGGGGATTGATCATCCTTGGAAAGATCCCAAAGTTTCGGTAAGGATGGTCTATCAGAGTACCAAAAAATGTTGTTGTTGCACCTTCCTCATTTTGTTTCCCTATGATGATGATGTTGTTGTTTCGGCCTCGTGTTGTTGTTGATCATGTTGTATCATCCTCATGTTGTTGATGATGTTGTTGTATCAGCCTATGTTGTTGATGATGATGTTGTATCAAGCCAATTTTGTTGATGTTGTTGTTATACTAATTGATGTTGACGCAGATAATGATGATGATGCTACTCCAGCTCCATTCTGTGAACGATGATGATATTGATGATGAGAAAAACTTCCAATGATTTATAGATGTGCCAGTCAATGTTCCAAATATTGATGATGTTGCTTCCCTCTCTCTCTCCTGATGATGTTGTATTGAGTTATGTTTATAGAATACCATTCTTGTTAAGGGGGAGTGTTGAAATATTGTAACTTCAAAGACTATTCTAATTATAATTGAGTTATTATCTTATAGATAAAATCCCTTTTTGTGGATTGATTACATCGGGACTTATGTATGACCAAATCCCATTTTGTGGATTGGTCAAGTCATATTTATATGGTGGTATTTGAGAATTTGTCCCCTAGGGCTTTTTAAGTTGTTTTAACCACTATTGGAAGAAGTCATCCTTGCTTGGTGAAAATACATAAACCTAGCGCCCCCTCAACCAGTATAAATAAATGAGGATGGCACCCCATTCATTCATTCACTCAGTCACTCAACAAGTGCACATATTTTGGAGGTAGCTTCACTTGCAAGAAGGAGAGAGAGGCACATGATGAGTCTTGGATATTGTTTGGTGTTTTGGTCTTTATTCTTGGCATTGTATTGGAAATATACTATTGAGGAATTTTTTGCTGGGTTTTCTCCCCCATGAGGGTTTCCCAGGATAAAATGTGTACCTTGTGATTGTGTTTCTGTCAGTGATCCTACTTATGTTGTTATGCTCTAGTAAATTGAAAATAACTTAATAAAAACTCTAGATTTAACATTTTATACCCATCTTGGTGTGCAAGGTATTGACACTATTTGTGAACTATGGCACCATTTGGCCCCTATTTTTGAACTCTTTGGGCACAGTGTCATCCATCTCGTGCTTTTGTAATCATAATTTCCAACATGGTAATATCGGTCCTTGAGGGCATCAACAAAATCCGCCCAAGTGGGTCCTGACCCAAACATTGCAGATTCTTGTTTGGCATGTTTCTCACAGTAAGTCTCCCACCAATCTCTGACATAGGGAAGGGCCTTAAGGAGAAAGAATGTGATTTTTCCACTGTTGGAAAAATGTTGGATAGAGAAAATAACCCTCTAGCAATCTTAAACATTTTTCCAATGTGTCGACATTTATATGGCCTTCAAATAAAGGAATATCAAAGTTAAGTTGTACCTTGAAGGGCATTGCACCTCCAAAGTGACTATTGGTTGATGGTTCTTCCATTGTTGCTGGAAGCTACTGAAGGATCTGGGCAAAATTATCCATCATCTCGTTCCTCTGTTGCATGAGGGCTTCCTTGAGTAACAATTTGAAATGATCTTCTGCCCAGTCTTCTCTCTTTTCTTCTACTATGTGAGGTTTCTTGGGCGTTCAAGAGCAAATGTCTTCAAGAGAAACAAGCTCGATACCCAACTCTCTATACCCTGACCTCGTCAAGGACATGAATTAAGAATGAAAAGGAGCAAACTGCTCTAATACCACTGATCCAGATTATTTTGAGAATGATATGAAGGAAAAAATATAACAAATATATGACAAGGAAATAAGCTTATATTTGGCACGGGAGACAGTAATACAGTGAAACTCATATTCTATTAATGACTGTCTGAAAATACAAAAGATTGTAAAATGAAAAAGCACACAAGCTAACTAGAATGGTTGCATCTTATCTCTGAGAATAGATGTGTCAGCTATGTTCATTCGCAAGAATCTGATTACAAGGAGGCTCCAAATTACTTTTTAACATAAATCATAATTTAGAAAACCCTAAACATTCAAAACCCTAACCCCGGGAGATGACATGCCCAAATGTTTGTGGGTCCCAATGAGGATAGTTTATACGTCAAATTTTCGAGGGTGTAGATTTTTCATACTATCTATGTTTGGGGCTCTCAATACCTCGTCGAAAAGGTCTAGATGAAGAGTACACATTTTGTTTGGTCTAGGATATTTCATTGGCTATTTTATGGGTTTTTTCGTGCCCAAAAAACACTATTTAAGGCCTCAAAATGGCCCGAGAAGTTTAGGACCCGAAAAAGTGTAGAAAAAATTCCAAAATGGAAAATTATTCTTTTCGATAGTGGAATAGGTGGTTGGCCACCAATTTCCACCTAGATTATTCCTCCCACCTTAGGAATCAATGGTCTCCATTGCATCAATTTCCTCCATCAGATGGGGAAACTTCTATTGAAACTAACTCTTGGTGAGCAACTTGCCCTGATGAAGAAACTACCATGCTTTGGCGACATGATAGAGTTGGATGGTATACTGGAGGGTGTCCTTTATATTGGTTTCTATGATTCGATCAACTATCTCTTTTTATATGTAATCAAGATTGATTTTTGTAGGGGACAACTGCTCAATCGTGTCCAAAGTGTCCAGGAGAGGTGGAAAATATGTTCGAAGCGGTTCTACATCAAATAATAGGTGCAAGCCAAGGAAAGGAGGAATCCTTAATTCAAAATAATTCTCACCCACTGCCTTGGTGATGGTGTAAGACTCGTATCAGAGTGAGCATAGCTTCTGATGGGGTCCTGTGAGGATCTCTTTCTGCAAGTGAAACCACACCTTATCTCCCACCTAAAACTTGTGTGGTACTCAATGTTGATCATGGAACTCCTTATATTTGGAATTAACTTTTTGCACAATATCATGAACTTGTTGTTGGATGTGTTGGATGCGCTCAAAAAATTTGGCTACCTGATTATCCTCGGTTTGAGCATGGGAGAAATATTCCTGTGAAATGTCAATGGAAGAGCTACGTTAATGGGGGCCAATTGTTGGAACCCAAAGCACACCTGAAAAAATTTGTGCCCAATAGAGCTGTGGCGTGATCTTTTGTAGCTATGTTGAAAATAAGGAAGGATTTCATCCCATGTGCATGGATGTTTGGAATTGTACATCCTCAGGATTTGGACAACCATCCTATTGACTACCTCTGTTTTTCCATCAGTTTGTGGGTGGAAGGAAGTCGACTTGGTTAGCTTGGTGTCCATCATCGACCATAGGCTAGAACAAAAAGTGATCTTGAACCTACTATCTCGATCAGAGATAATAGTGTGTGGAAGCCCAAAATGAATCCAAACATGTGTAAAGAAGATCTTGGATGATCGAACTGATCAAGAAGATCATCAATCCATGGAATTGGGTACCAATTCTTGACTGTGATATTTTTAAGGGATCTATAATCAATACAAAGTCACCATGTCCCATCCTTCTTCTGTACCAAAAAAAATGGGCTCCTGCAAGGTGAGGAGCTTGGTATGATGTGTCCCTTGAGAATTATCTCTTGTATTTGGCATTTTATTTCTTCATTCTCCATAAGATAACACCTATACACAGGGTCGTTAGGCAGAGGAGCACCGAATTTTAGATCAATTGATTGATTTACCTAACATTGCACTGGCACCCCAGTAGGTGAGGTGAATATGTCTTTGTATTCCTCTACTATCTTGTCCACCTATCACTGCTCTACAGATAGACCCCGTGTAGAGGTTTTGATGGTTGTAGTGACCTTTCGTTCACCTTCCTATAATCATAAAGAAGACAAACTTCCCAGTTTGAGAGACCTCCTTTCTGCACTGCTTCATGGAGATCAAAGAGATCACAACCTTTGGGATTACCTCCGATACCCTGTAGAGTTGATCTCCAAAAGTAATAATGACACTATTGTTATAACACAAATTTCCACATTTATGCATTAGTGACATGGCCCAACCCTTTTCCCTAGCTTGCTAATCAAAATCCCAACCTCCCTCATCAAATTCACTTGAAAAACATGATTTTTACTTATATATGTGGGTTTACTTTGTGAAACACGCGAACATTCGCACCTTTCTAGATTGAAACCCGCATATGCCCTAAACAAATGTGAAAAATAAAATAATTCCACATTTTCAGGTGGGGTTTTCCATTGGGATTGTTTTCAAACCTCCCTCATCTCATACAAAATGAAATTCAACCTCCTTGACCTCTCAAGGATGGTATAAATGCACCATTTGGGGCGTTTATGAGAAGAATAACTAAGGTGCAATATCATGTTGGAATTTTTTTAGCAAGCTTCCTTCAACCCCTTCATTCTCTGAGTAGCATCCCATACCTGGAAAACTCCTTTTCCAGTGTTCCTTCCTTCTCTTTATAACTATAAGGTCTATTCCTATCCTTGTTGAGTTATTTAAGGAAGAGACTCTCCACTTTATTTGATGCTTGAAGTTCTTTGGAGGAACCTAAAGAAGTTGGTCCTAAACCAATACCGAAGGATGAATCAGGTTGTAACTACCTTTCTCACATTGGTTGTAATAGAAGAGTTCTCTTTCCCCCTATTGTGTGTTTATTATTTCATTGTGATGTTATATTCCAATGTCTTTCCTATGCATATTTGAATATATGCACATAATATATGCTATTTGAATTTATAACTTCCTTGTAGCATCCTATTCTTGGTTTCCTATTGTAGGCTAGTTTTAGTAGAGATCGAGAGAGCTTCAAGAAGTGAGAGTGGGGATAGACATCGAACGAAGGATTCAAGGTGTGAGGCCTTTCCTTCTCTCTCTCTCTCTCTCTCTCTCTCTCTCTCTCCTTATAAAAGTAATTATTTCTTGTATGGATTGATATATATGGGGTTTGGATCTGTCTTGATCTGAATTCGGTCTTGCTTTGTTGTGACTTGACCCAAGGTCACGGGGGAAAAATCCCTTAAACAATGTTGCAAAGGTCCCTTTCTTGATTATGGAACATTTTCTTGGAAATTATACCTTTTCCCTTATTTCACCTTGGTGGTTGACATGGTTTCCTAGTAAGTGGGTTAACCTTTGGGAAATAGTTTCTACTGGAGGGTATCCTTGAAGGGTCATCATACCATTCCCTCACATATTTACCATTTTTCACATCTTCTCCTCTCTATTTCCTCATCTTTTGGGTTTTTGGGTTAATTGACCCCAAGAAGGGATTGTACCTCATTTCATGGGAAGAAGGGGCTGAAGACCCAAAGGTTGTAGCTAAAAAAAGTCAAAATCCATAACTTATCCTTCTA
>ML818180.1:53890-65456 GCA_009831015.1 Picea engelmannii
CATCTAGAAGCCCCAAAAGGTCAAAGTAGTCAAAGTGGTTTAAGAGATTTTAAAAGGTAAATAATAAAGTGAAGTGATGAGTGTATTATAATTTGAAGTGAATACAAAATAAATTATTTCAATAATAAATTTAATGGAGAAATTATAAGTGGACCCAACCCTAAAATAAGGAAAGTGGGCCAAGTGACCTAGAAGATGTTTTCAAGGAAGCTACTTGGATAGTATAAATAAGAGGCAAGGCTCTCTCATTTGAATCACACTTGAGCATATTGAATATATATATATATATATATATGTTTCTAAGGTAACCAAGGATATCTAAACCATAATTTTGAGTGAAGGTGAAGAAAAGAAGGCCAAAATGCAAGGAAGGATAAA
Source organism: Picea engelmannii (assembly GCA_009831015.1). Lineage (NCBI taxonomy): Eukaryota > Viridiplantae > Streptophyta > Pinopsida > Pinales > Pinaceae > Picea > Picea engelmannii. Next base: position 54,269 of record ML818180.1, read on the forward strand.
TTCTTTTGATGGTGCTTTCTAAGGTATGTTATTTACAGGTCATCTCACCATTTTCGCTATAACTGTTTTTCTATAATGATTCAAACCATGAAATTGTTATAAAAGTGAGAAAATATATCCAAGTATTAGTGGTAAGAAATTCATCTTGTGGGTCATTGTATTTTGGGAGTTACACTCTGTGGAAAATAGGGTTTGTGGCCAGTCCTGAAACTAGTCAAAATCAGGTGTTTCGGGTAAAAACATCATAACTTATTCATAACAAATCCAAATTCAGTGAGACAAAATGAGTTGGTTAGGGGATAGTTGGTATTAGTATATGTAACAATTTTATATCAATTCATCAAATATTTTGTGCGGGGAACGCTCTACAAGGTCACTCTCTAGAATAAGCCAAAATTCAACAAGGTATGTCATTTTTGCTATAACTCCATTTATGGGAGGTTCCAAGTAGTGAAACTTGGAGGGATTGCATAAAACACACTGAAGAACATTGTATATCAGTTTCATATCTTTATACATTATAGGTTCAAAGTTATGATTACTTCAAGTTAGGGTTGTTGACTATTCCAAAACTAGGCATGTGAGACTAAGGAAAAGTTTGATGAAAATACTAGTCTCTTGTTTTTAAAGTTAAGGAAGGTTTGCAGGAATGTGATAATATACACCAGGTCTATTATAGAGCTAAAAATCAGATTTGGATGATGAAATTGATGAGGGATTTTGGTTGTGGTACATGTTGAATACATGGTTGAGACAAGTAGTTGATGAGTTGGCGCACATACATGAGGTGTATAGTTGATGATGTTGGTACATATTGATGAGTCATAGTTGATGAGTAGTTGACACATGATTGGTACATGGTTGGATGCACTTGTTTATGGAAAAGGTTGATTACAGGTTGGTGCATGGTTGGATGCACTTGTTTATGATACAGGTTGATTATAGGTTGGTGCATGGTTAATGCACTTGTTTATGGTACAGGTTGATTACAGGTTGGTGCATGGTTGATGCACTTGTTTATGGTACAGGTTGAGGTATAGGTTGATGCATGGTTGATGCATGGTTCAGATTTATTGGTACAGGTTTACAACGGTATATCTCACAATGATAGTGTGACAATGGTTCCATCATTCTACTTCTACTTCAAGGTGGCAGGACGGGGCAAGGACAGGTGGTTGTAGCCACCTTTCGGTTGTAGCCAGAGAACATTGGGGGTTGTAGCCTCCTTCTGGTTGTAGCTAGAGAATTGGGGAGTTGGAGCTTCCCTCAGGTTGTAACCTGAGAAACTCGGGGGTTGAAGCCTCCTTCCAGTTGCAGCTAGAAAACAAAGGAAGTTGGTGCTTCCAATGAATGTAATTCTTCAAGACATATAAGAAAAATCATTCTGTGGTTTTCTCCCGATTTGGGTTTCCACATAAAATATTGGTGTACTGTGTATGTGTGTGATTGTCTATTTCTTACTGTTTATTATTGGATAATAATTCTACATTGATATAACATTTGAAGAAAAAAGATTATAATTACGTTATTACTGATTCACCCCCCCTCTCAGTAATCCAACAATTGGTATCAGAGGAGGTTCCTTCAGAAATCAGTTTAACCATTGAAAGATATATCATGGAGAGTACCAACTCGTATAAAAATGGAATACCACAATTTGATGGATAAAAGTATTCTTTTTGGAGCATAAGGATGAAGACATATATACAGGCACAGGGATTTCAAGTTTGGCAATCAATTGTAGATGGATACACAACACCAGCAGTTCCACCAACAAATGAAAAAGCAGTGAAACTCGGTGAGAATAATTCCAAAGCCATAAATGCACTTTTGAATGGTCTTAGTGATACGGTATTCACCAAAGTTGCACATTGTAAATCTGCTAAAGAAATTTGGGACAAGCTTCAAAATATTTATGAAGGAGATTCAAAAGTCAAAGAAGCAAAGCTTCAAACTTATAGAGGTCAGTTCGAACAACTAAAAATGAAAGAAGATGAAGATATCATAGCCTACTTCTTACGAGTCAATGAAACAGTGAATGTAATCATGGGATTGGGAGAAGAAATCGAAGAATCTGTAATTGTTCAAAAGGTACTAATATCTCTTCCTATGAGATTCAACCCTAAGATATCAACACTAGAATAAAGATCGGATCTAAACTCAATAAGCATGGACGAACTGCATGGAATTTTCACAGCATATGAGATGAGAACTGAACATGAAAATCCAGATGTAAAATAAGCATCCTTCAAAGCATCCAAAAGATAAAAGAAAAAGAAAAAGGAACAAGAAGAATATAGTAGCAGTAACGACGTCTCGGAAGATGATGAAGAAGTGGCCAACTTCGTCAAAAGACTGAACAAGGGAACCAACAGTAAGTACAGAGGTAAGATTCCTTTAATTTGTTTTAATTGTGATGGTATTGGTCATTTTGCTAACAAATGTCCTCATAAGATAAAGAGAAATGATGAAGGTTACTCAAAAGGCAGACAAACATATAAAGGTAAAATAACTACAATTTTTTTTTTCAAGAAAAACTTTTGCACCAAAGAAGACATCTCATCATCAGATGAAGATGAAGTCAGTGACAGTGAAACAGGGAGAGTTCTATTCATGGTAGTAGAAGACTCTGATAAAGAAGACTCCGAAGAAGAATATGAAGAAGCATATGAAGAATAAATTGAAGAGGCAGAAGTTGACTTTCGAGAAGAATTAATGAGTGCCATAGAAATTATCAGAAGAGAAAAGAAGAAAAACAAGAAACTACAAGCAGAACTATATAAGAAAAAAGACACTCGAGAACTAGAACAAATGGTCACAAAACTGAAGGTTCAAATAGAATAAGATAAAAGAAATGAAGAATCACTCAAAGAATAGCTAGAAGGAAAGGAAAGATCATTGGAAACCTGGAAGTAGAGATTGTCACACTAAGAAAGGATATTCAAAAGAAAAATATGCAGAATAGCTCAAAAGTTCTGGATGACATTATCAGTAGTCAAAAATCTTATCCTGACAAGTCTGGACTTGGATACAATCAGACAGAAAAATGATCAAGCTCCAAAACAATAGAGCAAGAAACAAATCCAAAAATTTATGCAGAAACAATTAAAGGGGTTATTCAAGAAGACCTAGTGAAACACAGAGAAGAAGTTACAACAGGTTTGAATCTTTGAGCACTGAAGTGGAATGTTATAAATGTAACAATTTTGGACACATGGCCAAAAATTGCAGAATGACAGTACCTCATAAAGAACCTCAACAGAGTCACAAACAAGAACCTCAAAAAATGGCATGGATAAGAAAGCAAGATCAGTATAGCAATGAAGAATGCACAGTCACTCTACAAGCTAAGAAGAAGAAACGTGGTTGGTATGTTGACAGTGGATGTTCAAAACACATGACAGGTGATAGAGACAAGTTTCTTACATTATGAAAGGAAATAGATGGATCAGTCTCCTTTGGAAATGATGATTCATCTAAAATCATTGGAAAAGACAGTCTGAATTGGGAACAAGAATGAAAATGCAGAAAATGTTCTACTAGTAGAAGATATGAAACATAATATTTTAAGTGTGAGTAAAATGTGTGACCAAGGTCATAAAGTTATTTTCAATTCATAAAAATGTGAGATAAGAAAAAAGGTTTAGGGAAATTGGTCGCTACAATTGCAAGAACTTCAAGAAACATATATGTGTTAAGCGAAATTGGAAATGAAAAGTGTTGTCTAGGAAAGGGAGATGAAAGTTGGCTATGGCACAAAAGAATGGGTCACATGCATTTTGATAACCTTGTCAAATTAAACAAAAGAGAAGCAGTCAGAGAAATGCCCCAGATCATGAAACCAACCAACACTTTGTCCAAGCATTGCCAACAAGGAAAGCAAACAAAGACCAGGTTCAAATCAAAGGAATATTCAACAACAAAACCATTGGAAATTGTACATACTGATCTAGTTGGACCAACTACAACAAAATGATTAAAAGGTGAGAGATACTTTATGTTATTAGTTGATGATTATACAAGAATGACTGCAGTTTTCTTTCTCAAGAACAAATCAGAAGTTTTTGAAAATTTCAAGATCTACAAAGAAATGGTTGAAAATGAGATGGATTCAATAATCAAATGCTTAAGATTGGATAATGGAGGAGAATTCACCTCAAAGGAATTTATGGACTATTGCAGCAGTCATGGAATATAAAGACAATTCTTCATTGTTAGGACACCTCAATAGAATGGAGTTGTTGAAAGAAAGAATAGGACAGTACAAGAAATGGATCGAACAATGATAATGGATTCAAAGTTGATAGATATTTTTTGGAAACAAGCAGTGAATACAACAGTTCACATTCAAAATAGAGTAATGCTCAGAAACAACAGTGATAAAACTCCCTACGAGCTATGGAAAGGAAGACCAGCAAATGTGAAGCACTTCAGAGTTTTTGGAAGCAAATGTTATATCAAAAGAGAAGATAGCAGAATGGGAAAGTTTGACTCTTGCGTGGACAAATGAATACTTGTTGGTTACTCAAGTACAAGAAAAGCATACAAGTGTTACAATATAAGATTAAACAAAGTTGTGGAAAGCATCAACATAACAATTGATGAAACATGTAGCATACCATTTCTGGCTACCAAGGATTTTATCGCTCTCTGTTACCAATCTGTACACACCTTTTACATAACTCATACATACATTACATAATCCACATGCATTTAATCAAATAAACACATTTAATCTCAGAGTAAACATATTATTTACTGCTATAATTAACAATCAATAGCATTTAATAATAATTAATACACACAACGAAATTCATGATAACATAAGCAGCACAATCATGCAAAACATGATTAAAGCATAATTGGATACTTATATTTTAACAGTGGTAGATTCCACCAACCAAGTGCAGGCCTTCCACGAACCTCCCAGCCTTAGACCGCACTGCTCATCAAGCTAAGTAGTGGGTCACCCCCAAGATGGGACTAAGCTCCACCCCTAGACAAGGAATCCTAAGCTAGGCTGAGGTTATAGGGAAAAAAACACACAGCCACAAGGATGGGATTCTCTCCCAGAAACCTCTCATGCTCACTGCCCACAAACCCTCATTCCCCACATGCCTATTACACCCCAAGAGTATAGACCTTCTCTGTCACTTAGACAGTCCTTCGGCTGCTAACCTCCCTTTCCTTGGGTTTCAGCAACAGACCAGACCGGAAGTCTCCGAGCTTTGTGGTAGCTACAAGGTTCTTTCCAGGAGTCCTCTCCTTCCTCTGCACACTCTCTCACCTGGAGAGAATCGCTCACAGGCCAACAAGCCACACGTAGTCCAGTACTGTGTGGTCACAACAACCCACGGGGAAAATAGACACAGGCTTTCCCAAACTGGTTCAGCAATCACAGAACGATCTCACGGTCGCGGCTTTGGGATAGGGACTCCACGCACAAGTTCCATTTCGGGTAGAGGATGTACACGGATTCTCCAGACATAACACAGGCTTTTTCAGTTCAAACAGAGGTGAAACCGACTCTTTCAGAATCGATCACAGGCTTCTCGGCTCACAGAATAGAGGTGTACATGGATTTACAGAGCCAAACATAGGCTTTCCAACTGGTTCAATAATGGCGGAATGGTTCAGGGACATAGCTTTGGGATAGAGCCTCCACGCATAGGTTCGATCAGTCAGACAGAGGATGCACACGGACTATCAAAGACAACACGAGATTTTTGATTCTCAGGAATGCATGAGGATTTCTTTGCAGGGGTCAGGATGGTCGTACTATCCAGGGCTCTGTACGCGTTCATGCAATCGGGTAGAATGGAGGAAGAATCCTTCTCATGGCTCATCCTGGCCATTTTAGTCGTATGTGCCAGGGTTGACACTTATCACCCATGGAACCGCATGCGTTCCACTAGCGCGTATCACCCTTGTACGTCCTCCCCTTGCCAGAAACTTAGGATAAAACATAAAATGCACATGTCTTTTTGGAATAATATTAAAATATTATTCCCAGGCTTAAGCCCCCCTAGGCTAAACACTTAGCCCATTTTCCCACCTTTCAGCCCCTAATCCCTTGCCTTCTCTGTGGAAGCTCAGTCCCCCTTCACTCATTCATCGTGGTCGGTCTGCACCTGGTGGTGTTTACAATTTTATTATATGTCCTGCATACATACAAGTACAAAATCAGGCCCTTGGCCTCCAACCCTTAGGCTCTCTGGCCTAACAATCACATAAGCCCATCAACTTATACAAATTTGGCTCACCAGCCTATAACACATGTTTACAATTCATTTCGTACATCAGATTTACAACTAGGCTCGGCCTTGGGGACATTACAATCCCCCTCCCTTATTTTTGCACTGTCCTCAGTGCAACTTACACTGTCTCTGCAAGCCTTTCAAAATTTTCAAAAAGATGCGGGTACTCTACCCGCATAGCATCTGCATGCTCCCATGTTGCATCCTCAGGACCGTACTAGGTCCACTGGACCTTTACAAGCTCTATAGCTCGATTCCAGAGCTGTTTTATTTTCCTGTCCAATGTGTGCATAGGATGCACTTGTAGGACACCTTCTGGTTCCACCTGAATCACATTCCAATCGATAACATGATTAGCATCAGGTACATATTTCTTAAGCAGTGAAACATGAAACACATTATGTATAGTCATAGATGCAGGTAGTGCAAGCATGTATGCAATTGGTCCAATCCTCTCCAGGATCTCAAATGGCCCACAAAATCTTGAAGCCAATTTGGCGCAACTTCCCAACTTCAGGGAACTCCTGTTAGTCTTCACTTTCAGGAAAACATGGTCACCCACTTTGAATTCTCGGTGGGTTCTGTTACTATCAACGTAACTTTTCTGCCTGTCCTAGGCAACTTTTAGATTCTGTTTAATTTTTATCATTTGATCTTCCATCTCTTTGAGCGGTTCAGGCCCAATCACTGCTCTATCAGCTGGATTATCCCAGCTCACTGGAGTGTTGCACTTTCTTCCATAAAGTGCTTCGAATGGGCTCATCTTCAATGATGCATGATACCCATTATTGTAGGCAAATTCTACCAAATGCAGGTAGTCTTCCCACCTTGATGGTTTATCCATCACATACATTCTCAGTATGTCTTCTATTACTTTGTTCACCCTTTCTGTCTGACCATCAGACTCAGGATGATACGTTGTACTAAAGTTCAGATTCGTTCTGAATCCTTTGAACAGTCCTTTCTAGAAATTTGAAGTGAATTTCGGGTCCCTATCAGGCACAATTGTCTTAGGAATTCCATGCAAGTGTGCCACTTCTTTTAAGAAGATATCAGCAAAATCTGCTGCCCTATGAGTAGTTTTCAGTGGAATGAAATGGGCAGCTTTAGTAAGCTTGTCCACCACCACCGTGATTGAATCATGTTGCTTGCTTATTCTAGGTAGTCTGGTGATAAAATCCATTGTTACCATGTCCCATTTCCATTTAGGAATGGGTAAAGGCTACAACAACCCTGCTAGGTGCCTATGCTCAGCCTTAACCTTCTGGCACTCCATACATCTGGCGATGTATTTAGCGATTTATTTCTTCATACCCAGCCAAAAATAATGGCTTTTGACTGCTTCCATAGTCTTTTGATATCCAAGATGTCTAGCATAAGCCACGTTATGCATTTCTTTTAGAATTGCCAGCTTCAATTCTTGGACATTGGATACATACACTCTGTTTTTATACAGAAGTAAGCCATCAGTTCCCAAGGTGTAACTTCCCTGGATCTGTGGTCTCTCACGTTGTTGTAGCTTTGCTACAAGACCTTTGTACTGCAAATCAGTATTTGCAGCTTCCAAAATTCTGTCTTTCATCTCAGTCCGGTACATGCTAATGGTTGTAGCATGTAATTCATGCACTTTTCTTCTGAGTGCATCAACCACCTTATTTTCTTTCCCTTTGATATGCTTGATATCAAAGTCATATTCGCACAGAAACTCTAGCCATCTGATTTTCCTGGCATTTAAAATCAGCTGATCAAATAAATACTTCAGACCGTTATGGTCTGTTCTCAACTCGAATATTTTTCCCATGAGGTAATGTCTCCATTTCCTCAAGGCGTGGATGATTTCTACCAGCTCTAAATCATGAGTGGCATAATTCCTTTCATGCTCTTTCATCTTTCGGGACTCATAACAAATTACAAATCCCTCTTGGATGATAACTCCTCCCAACCCTTCCTTACACGCATCTGTGAACACTATGTAATCCTTATTTGGATCTGTAATCTTTAGGATTGGAGCATTGGTTAGCAGCTATTTCAATCGCTGGAAACTACTCTCACACTCTTCAGTCCACTGAAACTTCTTCTCCTTCCTTTGCAAGGAAGTGATAGAATGAACTATCTTTGAGAATCCGGCTATAAACCTCCTATAGTAGCCTGCCAGACCCATAAAAGATCTAACTTCTCCCACATTCCTTGGCACTGGCCATTCTCGAATGGCCCCTACCTTTTCAGGATCCACAGCGATCCCTTCTTCAGATATAATGTGTCCCAAGTAATGAATCTGCCTTTGATAAAATGAGCACTTTCTCAGTTTTACGTACAGTTGGTGTTCTCTCAACACCTGTAGCACCATTCTAAGGTGTTTCTCATGTTCTTCCTCTACCTTGGAATACACCAAGATATCGTCCAGGAAGACTATGACAAACTTGTCCAAATAATCTCTGAACACTCCATTCATTAAGCACATGAAAACAATAGGTGCATTTATCAGTCCAAACGGCACCACTGTGAATTCATAATGACTGTACCTTGTTCTAAAGGCGGTCTTGCTAATGTCCTCATCATTTATTCTCACATGATGATATCCAGATCTGAGATCTATTTTTGAAAATATTTTTGCATCCTTCAACTGATCAAAAAGATCATCGATCCTTAGCAGAGGATACTTGTTCTTGACAGTTACCTTATTCAACTGTCGGAAATCAATGCATAGCCTCAACGTCCCATCTTTCTTCTTCATGAATAGTGGCGTACTCATTCTATAAGGAGCCTTTGAAACTGGAGTTGCTCCAGGCATCAAATTTATAGAAAAAACGATGTCCCTCTTCGGAGGTAGTCCAGGTACCTCCTGAAATACGTCCTTGAAATCTTTGAGTACCTCGTGGTCTTCCAGATTCGAGACTACATCTCGAGATGATTCTTCCACCCGAGCTGCAAATAATTGACTGCCTTTCCGGTAACATTTCTCCAGCTGCATGGCTGAGATTTCCCTAACATCCATGGCTCTGGGAATTCCTTGGACTGTTACCTGTTTTCCCTCTTCGTTCAGACATGTAAACCTCTTGTTACAGAAATCCAGAAGGGCATGGTGCTAGTCCAACCAGTCCATCCCAATTAAGCAATCGTATGAGCCTAAAGGAAGAATGTTCAATTAAGCCTTAGTGCTCATTCCTTTCATGTCCACTGAATAGGACTTAACCAATTCAGTGACCTTCCTTTTGGTTCCTGTGGCCAACTTCACTCACCAAGACTTTTCTTGTTTTCTTCTTGTTAGATGCAAACTGTCCACCACTCTAGGATCTACATAACTATGGCTAGCCCCTGAATCAATTAAAATAACAAGTGGTCGGTTGTTGATCATACCTTCCACTTCAATCATGTGTGATTGAAATTATGCTTTCTTGTTGTCCAGGGCTGCGTAGATCCTCTGCATTCTGCTACCCATATCCTCCATTGTTTCAGCTTGCTGAACAGTATGGACAGTTCTCGCTTTATCTTTTCTGTGGGGGTAGTCTCTGTACCTATGATTCCCTTTATAGTCCCAACACTCCATAGATGGCGGTCTTGGCATATGCTCATTCCCTTCAACTTTCTTGGGCTCTCTAAAAGATGACTATTCCCAAGGACTGTTCCTGAAAAAGGGAGGCTTGTTTCCCTTCTACCCCTGTTCTTTCTTAAACCTCTTCTGGTTATCCCAAGCCTTCTGAAAGGTAGGATTTTCTCTTTGTTGTTTGTATAATCATTTCGCCTTTCTTATGGTTTCTTCCATGGTCTTAGGATCATCATATTGAATCTTGTCACCGATGGAAGGTGGCAGTCCACTCAGATACCTCTAAATTTTGACAGCCTCCTCTTTGATGAACGGAACATACTTCAGTAGTTCCAGAAAACTTCGTTCATACTCATCAATGGTCATGCTACCCAACTTGAGTTCGAAGAACTCCTTCATCTTTCTGTCATAGTATCTTTTGGTCAGGTATTTCTTCTCAAAATACCTCTTAAACTCCTTCTATGTGACCTCTTTCTCTCTGATGTGTTTCACCTGCACCAATTGATCCCACCACATGGATGCTTTTCCTTTCAGCTGGTACATTGCAATTCTTCCTTCTGCATAGGCAGAATAATTATGTAGTTGGAAGTATTTCTTCATACCCAGCAACTATGTTTCGACATCTTCCTCCTTCTTATGTTCACCATTAAATGTAGGCAGTTTAATCTTGTTGATTTCCCCTTTCAATTCATCCCTTCTAGATTTTCAGTGTTTTTTGGTAGGGGACGGGCTTGAACTACTATGTGTCTCCTTGCCAGAATGCTTCAGGGAGAGACGGTAATGTCTGTTACCACTCCTTGATCTTCTTCTCCTCTCAGGGGTTCTGACACTTCTTGATCTGCTTATGTCACTCCCTTTTTCCAATTTCTTTTCTATTCTTTCTAGGCTCTTCAACATTTTTAAGTTGAATTCACCCTGTCGATCCTTGATTTTCATGAGCTTTCGACTATCAGCTAGGCGAGCCTGTGCATATTTTTGCAATCTTTCAATGAGTTTCATCATATGTTCTTCTTTATCTATCTCTTTTCTGTGCCCATTATAGTTTGTTCCTTCGACTCCCGGGTTGACATTCCTTCCTACCCTTTCGTCCTCTGTTTCAGAGGCATTCTGCACCTCTTTCAATTCCATACTCGGCGTCAGTTTTCTTCTATCCTGAAAATTTTGAACTCTGCACACACGATGTACAACCAACTGAATTTTGTCAGGCCTTAACCCTTCAAGAAAACTTACAACATTCATAAGCCAACGTTGTTCGACAACACAGGTATTCCAACAGAGGACGAACACCTTCAGTAACCACTCACATAACCAGATCAAAGATCAACACACCGATGTTTTCACGTGGTAAAACCCCTACGGGGAAACATCCACGGCCCCAGCCAACGCG
>ML818181.1:19609-29652 GCA_009831015.1 Picea engelmannii
TGCTTAGTGCATTTACCTTTTTGAGTTTTCAAAAAAAAATAAAAAAAAAAATAAAGGGGGGGAAAAATTAAAAGAAATATGATTTAGGGTTTTTGATGAAAAACCTAAAACAAAATGTGATTTAGGGCAAAAAAAAGAGGATAAAAGAAATTGGATGGGGGGAAAGAAGGGGAGATGTTATGAGGTATTGTTATGCTGCCAAAATTGCAACTGGACTGATTTCTTGTGAGGAGTTGGGGATTTCTCAGCTGACTTGAGTGGTAGCTCAGCCTTGGAGGCGAGCTGGGAAGCTAGGTACTGTTTGGATTGTGTGTGGCGCCTTTGCGGCTCGGGGGGCTAAGGGGGAAGCAGAGTACCCCTAGCATTTGGCTGGGAGGTACCGGTGTAGTCTCTACGATCGGCGAGCGAGAGCGGCAAGGAGCTCAAGTATGAGATAGCATCTTTGGGTTATTCTCCTTCACTCACAAGTACGTAAGTGCATTATTTGTTTAAATAGAAGAATCATTACTTTACGTGTATGTGAACCCTTATGATGTTAATGAATGGGTAGATTTGGGATCATTCCTTTCTGTGTCATTTAGTTTCTATGCCTAGATTGATGTAACCCCAAGATGCCTTCGAAGAACTATCTTTAGGACCTTGGATTGTGCTTAGGGATTGCCTCGAGGACAATGATTTTTCCCCAAAGTTTTACCAGGCCCGAATGTTTACTATGTTTTATTTATGTTTATCTCGAGATTTCGCTTGGGTTCTGAACGCCCTTGACGAACCTTCAAACTAGTAATGACATAATGCAGTTCTTACTGCGTTGTACTGGTATGTGGCTCTGTGTAGTTGCTTCCTTAGCTTAGAGCAATGTTAAAAGTGCCCAAGCCCTTATATTAAAATATCTGGGTATCTTGGTCTGGTGGTAGCTACTTTATAAAATAAAGTTGTTCCGACGAGTCATAAACTACTGGGCTGTAACTTATTCCATTCATCCAGTAGGTGGCCTTATCAAGTGCTCTCTCCCTCCAAGCAATAAGGGGCACACATGGAGTAGTCGTGGATTCAGGAAGCCCTTATCCTTTACTCGGTTAGGTCATGCAAAGACAGTAAGTTGTTCGTGGCGTGGTGAAGGTGGTGATTTGTCTCAGTCATTGGGCCTTAACCTAACTTATTGTTTTGTGGGTGAGGCTGTGATCGTCTGCCCTATGGACCACCCTACCCCAAACTATGTGATCTGTAGTCCGTCTGTGTTGTACCGCTCTCCAACTAAGTTATCAATCAATCTAATAAATCACTCACAATTAATCCCATTCACGTTGAACAACCCTGGCATCACTAGTACGTCAGGGTGAAAGTACAATAAATCCAAGCCTTCCTTGTCCTTAAACTGTTCTTTCTTCGACCTCTAATCGGCCCTTCTTCAACTCGGCGACCACCTCCTTTCTCTGCGCATCGCTGGTTTATTTTCCTGTGCTTTACTGTTATAAACCCCTTGCGTTTCTATTGTATTTTTCTCTACGCATCGTTGGTTTATTTTCTGGTGTTTTACTGTTACAAACCCTTTGCGTTTCTGTTGTAATTGTTGTGCACAGCGTATAGACTCTTTGCTGGTTTCTCCGCCCATTTTCTACGTCTGAGCTGAGTTCTCGCAAACCATATTAGTTAACCGTGAACGGACCTTGGTGCTTAAGAGTTGGCTATGACTTGTTTATTGTGTCGTTGTGAATTGTTCTCGACCTAGCTCTGGTTCATGAATTAAGTGGTAAGTTCGTTGTACATGTTCGGGTAATTCGCCCTCCTGCACCATGGTAAATGTAAGTGTAAATCCTCGCTTTTACGGCTGTCCACTAACCCAGTCAAACCTTGGATTCCTGTCGAAGTTGTGCTGGAGCCACACGTCTGTAGCACGCCTACTTTAAATTGCATCGGATGGATTCGCTGCAGTATGGCCGATTTTTAATTGTTTTTGGCATTTTGGCGTTAACAGTGCCCCATGTAACCTCCAGACTGCACCCACCTCGTACCCTAGGCTAACAACCTTTAACCCTCATTACTCTCACCTCTGCGTAAGCCCGCTGTATTACCTCTGTGCATTAAATTAATGGGGTAGAATTTATTACCCTGGCGTCTTGTAGAACGGGACAGAGTTCTATACATGTGCGTCCTTACCCTTAGCTAATGAACGTTCTGCTACAACGAATAAGTGTCGGGTTACTTAATTGCCATGTATTTATTGCATTGCGTTTAAAGGGTGGCTAATACTTTATTATATTTTAGTTTCTCAATACTTAACCTAGAACGTTAGCACGGGACTCGGGGCAGTTCAGCGATAACCCTAGAATTCATTTATATTTTTATATTAAAACCCTACAGGTAGCGCCAAAAATATATGCATATATCTTAAGGGTGCTGAACAGACCGAGTGGCTAGTATTGATTTGCTGGGGATGAATATTTATTAAAGGTTATTTACACGTATATTCGGCCTAGATTATTTTTCTGCCTAAATCCTAAAATCATTATTCTACCTAGAATATTTATCCGCCTAAGTTTTTAATGATTAATAATCTAGATCATTATTGATTTCAACGTGTATTAACTTAGAATGATTCTTAGAATGGAAGGTTTATAATTGTTGATTAGAAGAATAATTTCTATAAGGAGTGTTTAGATTGTCAAGTTCAATGATTATTAAATCAGAACAATAACGGTTACCCTGTTTATTAAATCAGAGGGACTATTTAGAATGCTATGTTTATCCTGATCCATTAGAATGTTATGTTTATGATGTTATGTAAGATAGATGATTGAATTAATTTATTCTAGTAGTAGAATGCAGTAATCTTATTACATAACCTGAAATGAAATTAGGTTAGCTTATTGGCCCAGTTATGGCCATTTAAGGTAAAGGTAATGTTGTTCTATTTTACGATTATTGAAACTTTCTTGAAAGTGTTCACCTAAATTTAATATAAGGGTAATGTTGTTTGCGTTACTATTACTGAACTCTATTCTAAATGTTCTCATAAACATTACAATAAGGTGTAACTGCAATGCTACGGTAATATAATGTGGATAAAATGTGAAGGAAGGAGGTTCAGTTTTTAATGATCAATTAGAACAATAAGGTTAGAAGGATTATTAGAATGATAGGGTTACAATGATTATTAAGGTATAGCAATAAAGTGTCATGGTGTATAACAATAAATGATTGTTTCTCGTCATCGTGGTAAGGATAAGGTAGATTTAATGTGATGGGTTATTGTTAGGTTATTTGATTTTAAATATGCAATGGTGTTGTCATCGTGGTAAGGATATGGTAGATTTAATGTGATGGATTATTGTTGGGTTATTTGATTTAAGATATACCATGGTGATGTCATTATGAAAAAGTTAATGTAGCGTTATTTTTATGGATATCACCTATAGATGAAGGTGCCTGTTATTTCGCAAGGTTAATGCGTTTATTATTTCATGATAACGGAATTGTAATGTTTATTGTTAAGGACGAACGTCTAGGTTGAAATGTTATTGAATTAAGCACAATAGAATTGTTCTGAGTTAGTAAAGGAAAGGTGTTGTTCTTTAAAATTAAGGTGGTACTGGGTTGGTAATCCTTCAGTGTGCTTGGTCTGCTTGTGTCGAGCGGGATGTAGACACCTCCATGTTCCTCAGAACAGTCGCCATCCCTGAGACCTTAAATGGTTAAAATCGATGGGAACCTGGGCTTGAGCGTTGCTTATGTGTCTTGGAGGTCCTAACCATTGCAGGGTAGGACGGGCGGGTAGTCAGTCCTACTTATCGTTGTGTGATCGTCGTTATGCATGCCGTTACTTGTCACACGTCCTCGTTGTCTTGTTATGTTCATCATGGTTGCGTCTTATTCGTCGTCGGGTGGCGACGCAGAGTCGAACGCATTGATTGTTTCCTTTGTACACGCGCGCACACACTTTTAACCACATACACANAAAAAAAAAAAAAAAAAAAAAAAAAAATTGCACTAGTTACTAGAGTTGGGTCGTCATAACAAGGAGGTCATTGCATATGGTATCAGAGCCGGTTCGACCCGTGGCTTGGGGTTCGCTACAACTTTCGTGGACATGATTAGATTTGATTATACTGTTGTTGATTGAGTTGATTGTGTGCGTGCAGGTAATCATGGTTAGAGGACGTCGCGGAGGAAGACGACGAGGTGCTAGGGGAGGAGGCATGACGCCTCCAGTAGCATCCACGTCTGAGGGGTCTAACCCCCAGGGGGGCGAGCAGGTTCTCGGAAAGGAGCAGATAGTAGTTGGCGATGTTATTGGGATGATGAGGTCTTTCTAGCACATGTCCGAGGCTCTGATCAGCCGATTGGACAGAGACGAGGCCAGGGCGCTGGCACCCGCGGAGGTTCCGCCACACACACCGGTCGTTACAGGTAGCATTCACCGTGAACTTGAGAAGGTAAAATTTCCCGAGTTCTTTGGTGCCCCGGACGGTGCAGCCACCGAGGCATGGTTGGAGAACATGGCGATGTGCTTCGCACTTCGGGATTATACCTCCAACATGAAGGTCCGCATGGCGGTCTTTCAACTAAAGGGGAGCGCTCTTCTATGGTGGAAGACGCTCCTACCACAACTGAACATGGCCGTGGAAGACATTTCATGGGAACTATTCGAGGAACGATTCTGCGATAGGTACCTTTCAGAGGAATTCATTGAGCGTCAGCTCAATGAGTTCAACGCGTTATGACAGGGAGGTCGTACGGTGCCCGAGTACGAGGCACATTTTATGGAGCTGCTCCGATATGCTCCGCACCTTAACACTGAGAAGCTCAAGTTCAATCGGTTCGTGTTTGGCCTTAACGATAGCCTGCGTGCAAAGGTTAGGATCTTGATGCCTCAAACCTTGCACGACGCTGTCCAAAAGGCCCTCATAGCAGAGGAGGAGCTTATCAGTGGGGGTCAGACCAGGACTCCAGCGAGACCCTCAGGGCAGAGTTCATCTGGTGCGACGCGGCATCAGACACCAGCGAGACATATGCCGGGACATCGTGGCTTCCAGAGGGGATCCACTTTGCTACACCCCGATGACCACCGCCTCAGCAGCGGACACCTTATCGAGGACCACAACATCAGTAGCAGCGTCGCCTGCCGCAGTAGCAGTTTAGGCCTGTTCAGCAGAACAGACCGGGGTTTCAGGCTGGTGGGCAGTCCTCTTCTACTTCGGGTACCAGGACTACTGGGCCGAAGAAGGGGTGTTGGATGTGTCGGGAGCCACACTACCAGTGCGACTGTCCTGTGGAGAGGACCAGGGCGTCCGGATTAGCCAGACCCACTACAGTGGGAGATATGGGCAAGGCCCATCATATTCATGCAGCGGTGAATAACCGTCAAGTAGAGCCCCAGTCGACTGTGCTCGAGATGACAGGTACTGTCGCTGACCAGACCCTTAGTATTTTGATAGACCCAGGAGCTACGGAGAGTTTCATTTCTGGTGCAGCGCTAAAAAGGATTAAGGTAAAGGCAGTCGAACAGGATGAGTTTAGCTTCGTGGAGATGGATTCAGGAGCCAAACAAAAGGTTGGAAGAAAGGTTACGGGCTGTGCCCTTAACCTGGGAGAGTTTGTCACAAGGGTCAACTTGTACGTCATGATCTTAGGATCTTATGACGTCGTGATCGGTATGGAAACGCATGAGGCGATACTCAACTGTAAGACGAAACGGTTGAGCTTTGTTGATGATGAAGGATAGAGACGGGTGATTGTAGGAAGGAACGAGGGATTTTCCCTGCAGTTCGTCTCTTCCTTATAGTTATGGAAGAGTACGCGCAAGGGGTGCAAACTTTATGCGATCCTCACGCTAAACGAGAAGGGAGTAGCGGGAGGTCTAGAAAACCTTCCGGTGGTGAAGGAGTTTGCGAACGTATTTCTAGAGGAGTTGCCTGGGATGCCGTCGGAAAGGGAACTGGAGTTTACCATAGACCTGAAACCGGGAACCGAACCGATAGCAAGAACGCCTTATCGGATGTCGACCCCAGAGTTGCAAGAGTTGAAAATGCAACTGAAGGAGTTGTTGGACCTGGGACTGATACGTCCTAGTGTGTCACTGTGGGGTGTACCAGTTATTTTCATACGAAATAAGGACGTATCATGGAGGCTTTGCATTGACTACCATCAACTGAACAAGGCTACGATCAAGAATCAGTATCCCTTACCAAGAATTGATGATCTGTTCGATCAAATGAAGGGTGCGACGGTGTTCTCCAAGATCGATTTGCGATCCGGGTATCACCAGTTACGGATCAAGGAGGATGACATCCTTAAGACCGCCTTTAAGACGAGATTTGGACATTACGAGTTTATTGTTTTTCCATTTGGACTGACAAACGCCCCAGGGGTATTCATGAGTTTGATGAACGGGGTGTTCTGCGAGTACTTGGACAAGTTCGTCTAAGTATTCATTGACGATATTTTGATCTACTCTCGGACGATGGAGGAGCATGACGAGCACTTGCGCTTGGTACTACAATGTTTACGAGAACACAAATTATATGGGAAGTTGTCCAAATGATCTTTTTATCAATCGAGGATTCACTACTTAGGGCATGTCATCTCCGACGAAGGTATCGCCGTGGATCCCACCAAGGTTGAGGCTATTATGGAATGGCCTGCGCCGACGAATGTTACAGAAGTGTGTAGTTTTATGGGTTTAGTAGGATACGGAAGCATTTCAAAGGCAAGAGTTGTTGACGACAGCGCTGATACTAAAGGTCCTTAACATGGACGTGGACTTCTTGGTATGCACTGATGCATCCAAGGAAGGATTAGGTGGAGTCTTGATGCAATATGGACGAGTGATTGCTTACATTTCGAGGAAGATGAGAAGGCATGAGGAGAACTACGCGACGCACGATTTGGAGTTGTTAGCCATCATTTATGCCTTGAAGGTTTGGAGACACTACCTTGTTGGAAGAAAATTTGAATTAAAGACTGATCATTGTGGGCTGCAACACATTTTCACGCAAAGCGACCTGAACGCGCGGCAACGACATTGGTCGGAATTGCTTAGCGAGTACGACTTCGAGATTACTTACATAAAGGGAACAGTGAATCGAGTGGCGGATGGTTTGAGTCAGAGGCCATGCATCTTTTCGGTGTTGCCTCTTCAAACGAATCTACGTGAGAAGATTCTCACTTTACAGCGTGATGATGACTGGTACAAGGAAGTCGAGGGTTTTATCAGACAAAACACAATGACGGTACCACGATATGAGGGATTTTCTTTTGATAGAGATGGGTTATTGAGGTTTATAGGTCGGATTTACGTACCGCCAAATGACGAGTTGAGGATGTTGATCCTAAGCGAGGCTCATAGAGCAGTTTACATGGCTCACCCAGGAGTTACGAAGATGAGAGCAGACCTTAAACCCTTATTCTTCTGGAAGGGAATGAAGGCAGACATAGTCAACTTTGTGTCTATATGTCTAGAGTGTCAGTAGGTAAAGGCTAAACATAGACACGCGGCAGGATTACTTCAACCACATGCCATTCTGGAATCGAAATGGGAAGTTATTTCGATGGATTCCATTGTTGGATTGCCACTGACGGCAAGGAGACGCGACTCGATTTTTGTAGTAGTAGACACTCTGACGAAGAGTGCTCACTTTATTCCTGTGCGTACGATGTATCAGGCACCTGACATAGCAAGAGTTTTCATCAGTGAGATTGTGAGGCTGCATGGCATGCCTAAAAAGATTATATCCGATCGAGGATCGGTGTTTACTGGACGATTTTGGACGAGTTTCCAAGAGGCATTGGGAACCCAACTTAATTTTAGTACTGCGTATCACCCAAAGACTGATGGGAAGACCGAATGAACGAACCAAACCTTGGAAGACATGTTGCACATGTACGTGATGGACCAACAAAAGCGTTGGGAGGAATTCTTGCCTCTAGTAGAGTTCGCTTACAACAACAGTTATCAGAGCACCATAAATATGGCACCTTTTGAGTTTCTTTATGGGCGACCGTGTCAGATGCCCTTGAGTTGGGATCGGCTTGAGGATAGGGTACTGGTGGGATCAGAAGCGATCCAAGAGATGGAAGAGCAAATGAAAACCATAAGACAAAGGATTAAAGAAGCGCAGGATCGACAGAAGAGTTATGTCGATGCGCACCGAGTCGACCGTAGTTACGAGGTCGGCGACTGAGTTTTCTTGCGGGTTAAACCGCATAAGAGTTTGATCAAGTTTTAAAAGGGAGCTAAAATCTCTCCTAGGTTCATGGGACCTTTCGAGATTGTGGAGAGAAAGGGGCCCGTGGCCTATCGACTAGCCTTGCCTGATTCTTTGAGGCGTATGCACGATGTTTTTCATGTATCTGTTTTGAGACATTATGTTAGTGATCCTACACACGTGATTGACATGAGTTCCTTGCAGGTATCGGACGAGGGAACACTCACGGCTGAGCCGGTCCGCATCTTAGATTATCGTGTTCGACAGTTACGACGTCGAACGGTAGATCAGGTCAAGGTCCAGTGGGACAGTTATAGTCCGCACTCGGCGACCTGGGAGGACACATATGATATGCATCAACAGTTTCCATTTTTGTTTGATAGATAGACTTATGATACTGTGATACTTTTATTTCTGCATTTATACTGAGAAACTTCGGGATGAAGTTTAGACCAAGAGGGGGTGTATGTAACATCCCGCTCTGGCGCACTGAGAAAACTTATTATTTGAGGACACTTGCTCACGAGTGATCTGGAATTTTATGATGTTAGACCATTTATACTTGATTATGATGCGATTGACAGACGACATGATGTGTACTATTTGATGTAGACAGGTGCCATTGACTTAGTCTTATTGAGTGTGCAGGGTTTTTGACCTTGAGGATGCAGAGGCATCGGTAGAACCCCCTTGGACTTCGGACTGAGTTAGGGAGTGTGCTTTTGTGTTGATTTATTTACTGTGATATTTCAGTGATTGATGATTTGATGTTGACATTACTGACATGATTGTTGATGATGCAGGCTGACGATAGCTTTCCGACCAGACTCACATATGGAGTAAAAGGGCCACACATGATTTCTAGAGAGGTTGAGGGAGAGGGGTGGACAACAACCCTGCCATCACCTACTAGCACTCCTGCCATGGCTCGAACTGTAGGTTAATGATGACCTAGTTCGAGAGGATCCACGATGCCGTGAGGGAAGACTGCGACAGTCACTCACGATGATTCTAAGGGGCGCGCAATAAGGCGAGGGCCTTATTCCTTAGAACCCTTAGTCTCCCACAAGTTCACCTAGCGGAGTGTTGACTCCAGGGGTTATAGATGTCTACCAATCAGTCTAGTTGGCGTGTGGCACCCTTGGAGCACGTGGTGCATCCTGAAGGGCACGTCTCAAAAAGAAACTCAAGAGGCGAGTGGCACCCTTGGAGCATGTGGTGTGTCCTGAAGGTCACGTCGCAATAATGTGGATGAAGGAGTCAGCCTAAATAGCCCTAAGACATCAACACTTGAATAAATCCTTAAACAATTCCCCTAACCAGGCGTCGCCAGTTCAGAATTTGAGCCCTATGTCAAAAAGAAAAACATAATTCAAGACTATACATTAAATATTCATTACCCCTATGATTTGCAACCTCCCCCTAATCCAAGGAGTTTCCTCCCTTAATTAAATACATAAAACAATTCCTCCTTTAATTGAATTCATAAAGTAATTCGTTAATTGCATACATAAGGCCTTTCCTCATTCCCAGTAATAAGCTTGATAATTTATCTTTTTAGTGAAGGTACTACTTCGCCCTAACATAATAATCGAAACTTAACCATCTCCTAGTAACACTGCCATTATATTCTAGCTCACAATAGCTCTTCCATTCAAATAACATTATAATTTCATTTCCTACTAGCTAGCACTAACAATATAGGTGCTAATAATAAAAGTAAACAAAAAAAAAAAACCCACTTAAGCTAATGTGAGTCTTCATAAAGTGTGTAGGGTAAAATAAAGAGATTAAGAAATTTATTCAAATATGTGGTTGTAAATTTGAAAAGAAGAAATT
>ML818181.1:33600-49313 GCA_009831015.1 Picea engelmannii
TGTCGTAACAAGGAGGTCGTTACACATGGGAACAACCCCCCCCCTCAAATTACAATGCATAAAATAAAAAATGATAAGGAATAAAAGGCAGTTGCTAAGCAACCATGTCCTTCACTCCAATAAGACCTCACAACTGTGCAAGTTTGTGCTCTTTGAAAATTTTGTTGAAGATGTAGATGTTTGCATGGATCTGATGAAGTATATGCATCATTGATATTTCCACACATATCCACTTTATCTTCTTGTAATGAATAATATACAAATAAATTTTGGATGAAATTTTGAAAACCGTGCAACCGTTTCTAGAAAAATGCTGAAATTTTGTTGATTTTAAAAAGATCATAACTTCACTTTCCAGACTCCCATTCGGACGATGTTTTTTTTTGAAATTGGATATTTTCCCGATAGGAATTCAAATATCCAATTTGTTTCTTCAAAATTTTCTCAGAAAATATCATAATGACGTCTGATGTGCGCAGTTCCCTTTTTGACTCCTAAGATGCATGCATCGTGCATGCAAAAGTGTCTGCATGTGACTTCTGAGATACATGTCATATATCTTCCACATTAATTTCAAAAAATAAATCTAAAATGGAGTAGACATCATATTCAATTATTGGAATACTAATTTCTGCAAAAACGTTTGTAGAAGACTCTTCATAATAAGAGGCTTGATCTTCTGATGACTTCTCTTCTGGATCTATCTTTTCAATCCCATGCATGTAATCTTCACAATCTTCTTTATTCCCAAATAGAACCTCCAATCTGGTCCATAATTAATTTGGAGTGAATTCTTGTGTGACATCACATACTTGGTGGAGAATTTCTGGAGAAATAAAATAGAGGATACATCCTATGGCCATATCTTGTCTATTGAGAAAGTCATTTTTCTCATCGACGAAATCAGGCTCCACTTCCATTGCCATAGCTATTTGGTACAAGACTATGCATCTAAGATGAAGCATAATTTTTGGCTTCCATTCCAAATAATTATGAGGTGTGAGAAGTATTGTTGGTGAGTAAAACATAGATTCCATCTTTATGTGTTCTTCAATCTTTAGTACCTGCAAAAATAATTTGGTGTAGTTTTTGCTTAGAAGTCTATCGGATTTGATACCATGTAGATGTGTTGAACCTGCACAGAATAGATCTAGCTAGAAAATACTACACACATTTGCAGAGATAAATTGAGAAATAAGAAGCAAGAGAGAAAGAATGGAAGAATTCTCATTAACTGTATTCCACACATAAAGAGTGAATAATTTACAATAGATATAGGATACATGAGTAAATAATGAGCCATAGTGGTGGTCTAGATTGATCTGGACACACACCAACAGTTACAAGAGTAAACTGCCACCTAGTCTAGTCTCTCAGGCAGTTACGGGAGTGAACTGCCACCTAGCTGAGTTAACTAGTCAACTAGTCTTTAGTTAACTGACTGAACAAAGAGTAGTGAGTTGGTGATGATTACAATTTTTCATGGTGACAAAACCAATGCAACATCTAAACTCAAATCAACTAGTCAAACTGAAGTGTCAACTAAAAGAGAATATTCTCCAGGTGGAATATTCTTCCCTAAAATATAGGAGACCGGATAATGACTAATTATGACTAATAAACGAGGAATAACCTTAGGAAAAATAAATCCTAGGTGTGTGTGAAGTAACTCCAACAAACATCATATAATACCTCATCCTTGAAGGGATGGATACCGTATGACAATCGACATTGTTGTATGACACAAAGATCTCATCCCTGACGAAGGCACCCGATGTTGTATGGTTGTGGGTGTGGTGTTGTCGACAATCCCAACTGTTTGACGACCTATACAGAGATAAGGTTCTTCTGTCTTCCACTATCAAAAACAAAATGCAATGGGGTCCCCTTCACCCACATCTATGAATGAAAAAGGCGCTCCCCCTCTTCAGGATGTGTTGGTTCTTCTGGTTGAATTGTTGTGGTCGTGACAATAGCAGTGGGGTCTGCATCGATCATCTGTCTTTTACCAGCATTTTCAGAATCATATTATGAATCAAGGTTCGACTCCTTGTCTTTTATCTCGGCCACCAATGACTATTTTGAGTGGAATTCATTAGTTTTTTCCAGGGGCTTTTGTAGAAATGGAACCATTTTATGGTGTCCTTATTTGTCTTCTCGTGACCCTTATTTTCCTATGGCTTAGATTGGTTTTCAAGAAGTTGTTTGTTAGGGTTGTCTTTATCATACTTTGGTTGTTGCGGATTTGTAGACTCGAACTCCCATTTTTTCTAGTGCTTAAATTTCTGCTCTATTTTAACAACATATCGGTAAGCAACACCGAGTGATGAGATGTCCAGAAAATCCATTTTAGTTTGGATGTATCTATGTAGAGCCCCACGATATTTCAGAACCAAATGTCATTCAGAGTCTTTGATACCCAACTTAGTGCCCAAGGTATGGAAGGTATTGGTGAACTCTAGAACTCTTTGGCCCCTTTCTTTCCACAATGTGGTCCATCTCATATACTGCTCCTCATAGTTTCCAATAAGGTAATACTGTTCCTTTACTGCATCGACAAAAAAATCCCAAGTGTGATTGATCCCATATATTCTAGAATCCTCTGTGGAAATTTTCTCCCAGTAAGTTTACCACCAATGTTTGACATGGGGGAGAGCTTTAAGGAGTGGGAAGTTGATCTTTTACCTATCGTAAAAATGGTGAACAAAGAAATACCCTTCTAGCAGATTTAACCATTTGTCTAGGACATTCGCATCTATCTGAACTTTAAATACGACAATATAAAAATTAACCTGTACCTTGAAAGGAGAGGTTCTTCCAAAGTGGATTTTCGATGAAGATGTGCATGTTTATATCGGCAGGCATTGAAGGATGTGGGAAAAATTCTCCATCATTTCGTCCCTCTGTCATGTGAGAGCTTGCTCCAACAATAGATTGATAAAATCGTTTGCTCTGTCATTTTTATTTTCTTCCACCATGGAGGGTTTCTTGGGAGTGCGAGAGAGATTTTCTTCAAGAGAGACAATCTTGAGACCCAATTTTCTATACTCATACCTCATCGGGGACATGCACTAAAAAAAATGATCAAGAGCAATCTGCTCTAATACCACTGATCCAGATTATTTTCAGCAAGAAATGAGAGCTGAGATATAATAAATAAATGTACAGAGATATCTCAGATATCCAATAATATAATAGAAATGTATCAGAGATGAAACCATAAACACAGTGATATAGTAATACACAATTTTATATTAATGAGTAAAAATGCACAAAGACTATAAAAATACAGAGTGAAAGACTCGCTAGAATGGTGGCAACTTATCTATGAGAAGAGATGTGATGGCTACTCGCATCTGTGAGAAGATGATCTTACAATGATGCTCCAAAGGCTTTTTTATCATAAAGAAAATCCAAAACCCTAACCCTGGAAGATGAAAAACCAACGGTTTTATGGACCCCGTTTTGGGTAGTTTGGTGTATCAACTTCCCGGGGGCGTAACTTTGGCATACGATCTTCGTTTGGGGCGCACGATAGCTCGTTGGAAATGTATCGTCAAGAAGATTGATTTTGGGGGTTCAATCAAATCCTCTAGCTATCATTGAGAAGCTCGATCCTGAAAAACCTTCATTTAGGCCCTCAAAATGGCCCTGAAAGTTAAAAACCACTAAAAATAGTAAATGGCCAAAATTGCCAGAAAACTGTTTTGAGCGAGTTGGAAAAGGTGGGTGGCCCCCGATATCCACCTGGATCAGAACTAGAAGAAGAAGTATACATCGAACAACTAGAAGGACTTATGCTGTCAGAAAGAGAAGATTATGTTTGCAGATTGAATAAGCCACTATATGGACTTAAACAAAAGCCCCTAGAGCATGGTATTCAAGATTGGATAGGTATCTACAATAGGAAGGGTTTAGGAAAGGAAATGCAGACATCAATATCTACATAAAGGTAAATCAAAATAATTTGTTGATACTTGAAGTTTATGTTGATGACATTATTTTTGGCAGTAATGATGATGGGATGAGTCATAAATTTGCTAAAGACATGAAAAATGAATTTGAAATGTCATTGGTGAGTTTTATTTTTTCGAGGACTCCACATATGTAAACTAGATACAGGTGTTTTCATCTCCAAGACCAAGTATATCAAAGAAATGTTGAAGGAGTTTGTAATGGTAGATTGCAAGCCCATAAGTACTCCCATGCAAACCAACTACAAATTGAGCAAAAATGATATATCCAAAGATGCATATCAAAGGCTCTATAGATCAATGATTAACACTTTACACTATGTGACAACTTCTAGACCGGATGTGATGCAGGTTGTTGGATAGGTGGAACGGTTTCAATAACCACCAAAGGAATCACATGTTATGGCAGTGAAGAGGAAATTTAGATATCTAAACGACGCATAAGAGTTTGGATGGTGTTATCCAAAAGGGAATGATCTATCTATTACTTCCTACAAAGATGCATATTGGGATGGTATCATTAATGATAGAAGAAGTACGAGTGGAGCAACTTTCTACTTGGGGGATTATCTAGTATCATGGTTGAGTAAGAAATAGTATTCAGTATCATTGTCTATAATAGAAGCAACATGTTGTACATGGGTTCTTTGGATGAAGCTAACATTATAGGACATATAGGTGGAATATGATGAGCCTATTATGATATTTTGTGATAATACTAGTGTCATAAGTATCTCTAAGAATCTGATGATGCATTTCAAGACCAAACGCATTCTAATCAAGTTTCAATTTCTACGGAAAGAGGTTACAGAGAACAACATCGAGGTAGAGTATTTTGGTACAAAACAACAGATTTCATATACTTCACCAACCCTCTTCCAAGGGAGAATTTTGAGTATCTTCGACAGAAACTTGGAGTAGTTTCATCCCCACAATGAATGTTTTTTGAAAGAGTTGAATGTTTTTCAAATTATTTTTATCATATATGTACATGAGGAAGCACCATGAAGAGAAATATCAATAGATATTATAAGATTATTTATAAGGAGAGCGGCCTCAAGGAGAAGCCATCCTTTTCCATTGATGTCAAAGGGGGAGAGAAAAACATAGGCATGGGAGAGAAGAGACATGAATATAGGGGGATCCAACACATGAAGATAGGGGGAGCCAACATGAGCATAAGTGTTTCCATTGTTTTTGTGTCTAAGTGTTGCCATCAATGCCAAAGGGGCAAATTGTTGAAACATTAATTAATTATCGAAAAATATTAATTAATTATTGCATATTAATTATCATAATTGCATGGATAATTAATTATTTTAGGGATAATTAATTATTGATACTAGTTGTAATTGATGTCAACCCTTGAACAAAGTTGCATGTTGAAGTAAAGTGACAGTAAAAAAAAGATAATTAATTATTGTAGATATAATTAATTATTGTAGGAATAATTAATTATTGGAGAAATAATTAATTATTGCAGGAAAAAGCAAAGTGGAGTAAATAAAAGATAACAAGTTGCATGTGACTTGCATTCTATCATGAGTTGCATGTCATTAAGAAATTTATCTTATATGACACATAGAATATTCCATTGCAAATCACTTTTGTGCATTCACTTCTGAGAATACATGTTGGATATCTGAGGCAATGAGTCAAAGACATAGAATTCAAGTAAAGTAAGAAGTTTGCAGGAGATGAGATCAAGGAGAATGGGTTTCATACATGAATTCCTTGAGTATATCTGCGAGTTTTAGAAGGAAAAGCATGGATATCTGTGACCTGCAGTGAGGGAAAACGCGGATACCCGTGGGTAGAGAATACACATAATCGCAGACTTGTGAGGAAAAATCCAAGAAGATCAGGGATTAAGAACTCAGTTCAGATTCATAGTAAAGGTATGTATTTATGAGTGTGTTAGGGAGTTATTATGAAGATATTAGGAACAAGTATGTCTCAGTGAGTTTTGAGCACTTGATTTGATCAACTTTTTTGTGGATTTTGGTATGAGGTGTGTGTGGTTACAGTCTTGATGAGATATGAATATCAGTAGCAGCAATAGAAGTATCAGGAACAACAACAAAAATAGGGTATCAGTTACAACAACATAGGTAGTGATAGGGTTGTCTATAGTTATATTTCAGGGTGGTTGGATGGGGCAAGGAAAGGGGGTTGTAGCCTCCTTCTGGTTGGAGCCAGAAAATTAGGGAGTTAGAGCTTCCTTCTAGTTGTAGCTTGTAAATAGGGGGTTGGAGCCTCCTTCCAATTATAGATGGAGAAACAAGAATTTGGTTCTTTGAATGAATGTACTCTTTGACAAATAATGAAATCATTTCATGGTTTTTTCCTGCATTGGTTTTCCACATAAAACTTCGGTGTATTGTGTTTATGCATTGATTTATGGTACTAATGATATATTGAATGATGATTGAATATAATTGAAGATTTATGTTGTTGTTAAAGAAATAAAAGTGTTAATAATAATTGAGCCCCCCTCTCAGTATTCCAATAGCTAACTATGTCAGAACGTGCACCATCCCTCCACTATCTTCTATAGGGAAAGCTTCCAATTTCATTGCAATCTCCAAAGCTTCAAGCTACGACGAAACCTTCTATTGAATCAATGACCTATGAATGTGTGGTAGAAGTCCTGCAATAATTCTTGATGTTTTTGATCAAGGATATGGAATGTCAGTCTACCCATCATATCCTTAAAATGTTGGTCATAATCCTAGACTCATTTAGTCTACACCTATTTAATTCCCTTCAACTCTGTAATATACTACGACTGAGAATTTGACTTCCTAAACTCTTTCAAAAATTATTTTCTCATTTCTACCAAAGTCCTGGCTTGTCCTATAGGCGTGGTACTCTGCAATTCCATGTACCATACTAGTGCACTACCTCTAAATGTTGTTTCCAACTACACAATACTTATGACCTCATCCTCAAAATTCTTTGTAGCCCAAATTTTCTTGCAGAAAAATAGATGTTGTTCTAGGTGCTCTGAGCTAACCCCCTAGAACTCATGCAGTCTGAGGGTGTTTTCCACCCCTGCCTTGTTTCTTTGTGTAGTACCTTCTCTCAGTGATGCTTGTTGACTACGACTGTGTGCGTTCTTTCCACTACTCTAATTGATAATAATTTGTCCTCCCTTGCTCACTATAAGTGATTCTGATAAGTATTCAACTGTTATTTTAGATTTTGGTGACACACATGGGGTCATGGATTCGACACAAGATACAGTCTGAGTAGAACGTAATGGCTCTTCTACTATAGGACTAGGATGGAGCCCCTCTTCCTCTCCTTTTATGTGTGGTATTTCTACGATCTGGAATATTGCGCAAGATCCTCTCTACTATGGCTCACTACGCGACTCTCCTTTCTCAACCCCAATATTTTGCCTCTTGTACCTCCTTCCACTGCGTAATACTCCAAACTCATCTTCTTCCTTTGATATAATATATTCAGTTCTCTTCATCCTCGGTCTCCCCCTTTCTTCATTTCTTCCTTCTTTCTCTCCTTCCTTCAGACTATCCTCTAGTCATCCCTTGGTTCCTCTATGTGTGCATAGCCCCTTAGCAGCCAAACTCTGTTCTCATCATGCACTTGTTTCAAAACAACATATTTATCCACGCACACAACTATTTCATGAACCTTCGCATGGACCTTTGAATAAACTCCTCTTTGCAACACTATATGACTAGGTACAATCCACTGCAAATTATGTAATATATCCTCCCAGTATGTTTTTCAACCAGAAATAAACTCCACAAGAAGTTGTATTACGTACATAATTAAGCTTCCTTACCAACTCAGGCATCCAATTCCTTGGCCCTATCGTTCGGTGCGTTCTAGTATTCTCCACTAATATTTCTAATCATTCAGTCAAAATAATCAAAAATTCGCTAAAGAAAATCTCATGCAACTACATGTACACATAGATTTTCATCTATTTCTCATCACTCATCCACAAGTTTCTATTCTCTTTTCGATCAAAGTCTCATTCCTTCCCTTCAAACCTTTATGATATTTCTTTCTTAGTCGTCCCCCACAACATTTCGTCAATCACAGATTCTAGGTTTTGGAAATCGAACCATTTGTTGGCATGTGTGGTTATAATACCCTAGGTTAGATTTATCTTAACCAAAAAACCCTCCAGACATCGTCCCTTTCGACATCACCTACATGAAAGTGAAGTCTCACCCAAGGCATCTATTGGGGCTACAAGAATAGAGTTTCTACAGTAGTGAGGGGATTGGAGGTGATCATCCTATTCATTCTTACCTATTTCTTTTGTGTGTGTTATTTTGTATTGGTTCTTCCTTGGTTACTTAGTGAATTCAGTTATATATTACCATTATACTTCAGATTCCAATATAAACCAATTATTGTAACATTCATAACTATTGCACAATGATCACATAGAAGACAAATCTAGTCTAAAATACATCAAGAGAGTATCCATGATCAATCACATAAAAGACAAGAAAACATAGTAGTTAACGTGGTTCACCCAACATTGGGCTATGTCCACAATGGTTGGCTTCTTTATTATTATTTATGTAATTGTCTCAATATTGCGCACTGCGCTTACAATAGAGATATCCTGCTATCTCTCTCTCCATCTTTCCTAGTCACTCTATAGTGCAAGTGTCTTTCTTTGCAACATCTCCATAATACTCAGACATAGTCTCTTTCCTTCTCATCATATTCTATCACTGTCCTTACTGAGCATGAACTCTCGATAAACTGGAACCCCTATTCTTCCAACCCATTACATATTTATACATGAATTCTAGGGCTTAAAACCTTACTTTTATCACCCCAAAACCCTACTATAACTCATGAAAACTCATGTTGACTCACTGATCGAGATTGTTTTTCCTACTTTTACATATGCATGATGATTTTTCCTTCTTGACAATTGGTATTCCTTATTTTTCACATATTTCTATTTTTGGCATGTCGAACTGTTATCCTTCCTTTTCTCCCACTTTCTTCTCTTGCTTTATTCTCCTACTTTATTCTTCTTATTTATTCTTACTGTGTATTGTGCTCTTGAATGTGCCTCCACTGCAAATCCCTGAGATTGAATGTTCCTTTACTGCGTACCCTACTTATGCCTTTTCTTCTTTCTTTTTTTGTTGTGCATATCCTCCATACTTAGGATTTTTGTGAAAAATGAGTCCAAAATTCTTGTAAACTGAATCCAAAATTCTTGTCCAACAGAAATAAAATGGGAAAGATAATGCAAAGAAGAAGAAGAGGAAGCTCCTAGACAAGACACAAAGGCTCCCTCGAGGTATGTTCAAAAGAACCACCCTGTAGAACTGATTCTTAGAGAGAAGAACAAAGGTGTCCAAACAAGAAGACAATTGATAAGATCACCATAGAATGAAAATATGTCTCTACTGTCTAAAATAGAACCCAAGAACTTTGAGGAAGCTAGGAGAGATGAAAACTAGGTTAATGTTATGAATGAAGAATTAGATCAAATTGAAAAAAATAAACTCGGGAGTTAGTTCCAAGACCGAAAGACAAGAATGTAATTGGCACCAAGTGCGTTTTTAGGAAAACAATGAATGAGGTTAGACAAGTAGTGAGAAATAAGGCAAGTATTGTATGTAAATGGTATGCTCAAGTAGAAGGCATTGATTTTGAAGAGACATTTGCACATGTCACAAGATTAGAATCCATTGGGATGTTTTTGGCATTTGCAAACTTTAAGAACT
Organism: Picea engelmannii; assembly: GCA_009831015.1. NCBI lineage: Eukaryota > Viridiplantae > Streptophyta > Pinopsida > Pinales > Pinaceae > Picea > Picea engelmannii. Next base: position 43,310 of record ML818181.1, read on the forward strand.
TCAAAGTATATCAAATGGATGTCAAGTTATCATTCTTAAATGGAGATATAGAGGAATAAGTGTACACAGAACAACCTAAAGGGTTCCTATTGTAAGAAAATGAATACCATGATTGAAAATTGAAGAAAGAAATATATGGTTTAAAGCAAGCTCCCAGAACATGGCATTCAAGACTTGACAAGTACCTACAACAACAAGTTTTCAAAAAGGGAAGAATATAAAACAATATCTACATCAAAATAGATAACTTATAAATGTTGATCATTGTAGTGTACATGGATGATATTATCTTTGGAAGTAATGGTAATGAAATAAGCCAAAATTTTGTAGAAGAAATGCAAGAGGAATTTGAGATGTCCATGCTTGGAGAATTGTCATACTTTTTGAGAATGTATATTACTCAAACTAGAAAAGGCATATTAATATCTCAAGCCAAATACATGAAAGAGATGTTGAAGAAGTTTGAGATGGAAGATTGTAAACAAGTCAACACACCCATGGTCATTGGATACAATCTTAGCAAGGAGGATGAATATAAGGAAACTGATAAATATTTGTACAAGTCAATGATAGTTGGCCTACTTTATGTGATAGCTTCAAGGCTAGACATAATGCAGGCGGTAGTGCTAGTTGGAATATTCCAATATGAACCCAAGGAAATACATGTACATGTTGTCAAACAAATATTTAGATATCTAAAGGGCTCTTTGGATTTTGGACTATGGTATCCAAAAGGAGAATACTTTACTCTAACAATATATATTAATTCATATTGGGAAGGTAATGTTGATGACAGGAAGAGAACAGGTTGAGGAGCATTCTTCTTGGGAAATTCTTTAGTATCTTGGATAAGCAAGAAACAGTCTTCAATCTCATTATTTGCAGTAGAAGCATAATACTTTTCAACAACATCCTGTTGTACAAAAATTATTTGCATGAAGAAAAAACTACAAGACATTCAAATAGAATACAATAAGCCAATTTCTATATTATGTGACAACACCAACACTATAATCATTTCAAAGAATCTAGTAATGCACTCAAAGACAAAACATATCCCAATCAAATATCACTTTTTGAGGGAACAAGTGAATGGTAAGATTGTCAAGTTGAAGTATGTTCCTACCAAGGAACAAATAACAAATATATTTACAAAACTCCTACCTAGATATACATTTGAGTATCTCAGACAAAATATGGGAGTCATTCCCATTTCATAGTGAAAGCTTCAGCTGAAATCTGTTGGGAGCTCAGCAAAACCAAAAGATTAGGGGGAGAGTGCATATGGTACCGCATTAGGAGGAGATGGATAAAATGAAGAAATTACCAACTACAAAAACCCTTTGAAATTGATGTCAAAGGGGGAGAGAAACAAGACATGGGGAGACTTGCAGAAATAGGAGATTTGCACACACTGGTTTAAGAATATGTGTTTCCATCAATGACAAAGGGGGAGATTGTTTGAAATTGTGTTTTCATTGATGTAAAATGTAGAAATTCTTGGATTTCATTGAATAAGCAGGGGGAGGCTGACTAGTGTCAATGATGAAGGAAGGACGACTATGATGTTAGGTCCAAGGATCGAACCTGAATCATGCAAAAATCCAAAAAAATGAAATGACCTAATAGGAGAAGAAATCAAGACTTAAATTGCACTCTAGAAGTGTCAACGATGAAAAATCATTGACGAAAATGAAGCCAAGTCATCCTCAACAAATGAACATTGACGATTTGATTGTAAGGAATATCAACGATGAATGTCAATCTATTGCAATGGAGGCATGTAGCGATATATTATCTAGATCCATGACAGTGATTATATCGAGATGAAAATGGGGCCCAATATCATTAAAAGGTTGATTTTCGATGAGTTATCGTTGACGTGGGAGGTATTGTGATCGTCGATGATGATACTCAATATTTTTGAAAGAAATCACTGATGAATATTACAAGATAGACGATGACAATAGTGATGAAGAGGATCTGCTTAAATTAAAAGAGATCAATGGATCCAGAAGATGGCACATGGTATAATTTTGTCATTGTGGAAGTTTAAAAGTGGGGCTCAGTATCGTCGGGTTGATAAAATCAAGTCTTATGAGAAAGTTTTTGATGACGACACTGCTATCGAAAATAGAGTAATTGACGATAGAAATCGACCATGGTTAAGTCATATCGAAGACTCCTAGAATGAAATGTAAGAATCAAGGAAAATTCCATGTGTCCATTTCCATGTCATCATATCGACATAGGAGATCAAGAGGAAGGGATGATGTCACAGGCTTGGAGATGCCCCATCATACAATACATGTGAAAGGAGTGCATGTGGAGGAGATTATAGGATAACATGACAAATCCATGAGAGTATCCATGTGTAACACACTGTACAGAACCATGTGCCAAAGTGCCAAGTCAACATGGTGTACACACAAGAGTTGAAAGTTGTGATAATGTCAGCATGAGGTCAACTTCCATGTCAATGCCATGTGTAGTAGAATGATTGATCCATGTGTCATCAAGTACAGATTCATAGATCCCTTGGAAGGTTTGGTCAGAGAATAGCCTGACCGTTGGTCTCATCCTGTTAAACAGATCTATTCCATTCATCAAAGAAACATTGCTCCTAATATATTGGGTTGCCTATAGTGGAGGTACTCCGACAAAGGAGCTCCCAGGAGTGATCTAGACGATAAATTAGAGTCGTTGTAGGAGATATTTGGGCTGTACATCAGAGTGCATAGTTGAACAGGGACTCTAAAACTTTGAATTAACAAGAACCATTGATCTATCAGAGCTATAGCAAGGAAATATGGATTGTCCATTAGAGTGGGAGTAATGAAAAGATATAACTATTCATCAGAAGAGATCTCAAGAGATCTGGACTATCCATTAGAGAAGCATTGTTCAAAGTAGATTGTGTTATCTATCGTGGAGGTACTCCGACGAAGGAGCTATGGGGATAAATCTAGACCATTGGTCAGTGTGTGAACAAGATGTGATGACAAATGTAGATCTACATGGATCCCACCCATGCAGCTTATGCAATGTATATGAAGAAGGACAAGAACAATAGTGACACATGTAAAACTATGAATGGTCCACGTCAATGAAAAGGTGAGGGTCAGGGGGCATGACAATCCAATGATCCAATGAACATGAAAACATATAGATGGTTGAGAATAAACATTGCCTAAGGACCAGATATGACAATTGTGATTTATCTGGGAGTGATCAGAAGGTTACTGTGAATTGTAGTTATGTTATATGTACATAATGAGATCAATGGATGAGATCCATCTGGGATCCAAATTGGATGGTTGTTAAGCATCAAAGGGGCATTGTGCAAGACTGTATTGATTCAATGCGAAGTGAGAAGATCAATGATTGAGATTTGGATTGGAGGAAGATCCAACTACCACTGAGCAATTGAAAACTGTAATCAAGCCCATGCATTAGACAAGGAAGGAATTCTGAAGGATTTCGAGCTTGATTTTTTATGAAGATCTAGATTCGACTTGAAAAGCATAGTTTGTATTATGAAGACAAATTATTAAATAATTGAGTTCTATAAATTGCAAAGAAACAATCATTTTTAAGGTGTGTGTATGATGAAGGTGGTGTGAAGAAGTGAGGTTCTAAGTTTAGTATGAAAAAGTGGATGCAATGAAGATGATCTGAGGTTTGATGACATAGAGGACGAAGCATGTTGGAGAGGTTTTATAAAGGAAACTACAAATTACAAATTTTTAAGAGTTGTAGGGTGGAGCAACTAAGAAAATTGGTGTCTCCTTCATGTTGGTGCCTGCGAATAATAATTTTGTGGTTTGGTGCCCATTGGTTGAGTTGGTGCCCAGTAAAGGGATTGGTTTTTGGAAATTTGGTTGTCATTGATGTCAACCTTGATAAATAGGTGAAGTATCATTGAATATTCATTTGAGAAGCATTACCAATATTGGACATATTGTTATGAAGGTGACTTGAATGTCAAGCATTGTCAGCATTGGACATAATGTTATGAAGGTTGGACATAATGTTATGAAGGTGACTTGAATGTCAAGCATTGTCAATATTGGACATAATGTTATGAAGGTGACTTGAATGTCAAGCATTGTCAATATTGGAAATAATGTTATGAAGGTGAATTGAATATCAGTACAAATATAATATTGATTGATATATTATATGAGCTCGATACACTCATCCTATATTGTATAAGGTTGAGATTATGTCATTAACATCCATGCACAAAAGAAGAAAATGTGAAGAAACTATCCAGATAAAAAGGGTAAATGGATAATCGAATATGGATCCATACAAATCACAAATAAATAAGTTAATAAGACACGGTTCATTAAAAGTGATTCAGAAATCTCAATTGAAGAAGATTCTGGAAATGAGACTGTTGGTTGTGGAGACTGATTATCTTCTTGATTCAGAGGTCTTTGTTTTCAGCCATGTTTATAACCCATGAAGAATTTACACCCCAAAAGAATGTACACTCCTCCACGTGGGGGAGTGCAGGGAGGGTTACCCCCCCTGTGGGGTTTGGGGGAAAGTGGGCTCCTGGCGGGGGTTAGGGGGTGAAGCCCCCGAAGGAAAAATTTCCTTGTAAATGTATATTGTAATTTCGTTGTAAATATAGACCGTTCATTATAAGGTCACATATCTGATGGTAGAAGTTATGCTAGGTTTTTTTTCCCTAGAAGGCAACCCTCTTTTATGAGGGAAATGTATTATGACTATGGATCATTGTGAATATTGTATTTTGAGAGAAGAGACTGTGAGAGAAATAAGAGGAAGCTACAACGGGTGTGTTGTAGGTTGTATCCATTTATTTGTTGGATAATAATAAATAAAGGACTTGGAAATTTCTCTAGTGGACGTAGCCCACACTGGGTGAACCACGTATATTTGTGTCTCTATTGTATTGTATATATTCTATGTTTTATTTCCACATTTTTTTTATTCTATTGCTTCGTGATCCTTTTTTTCTAATAGAGACAGAATGCCAATGGTGGATGTTTGGTGGGGAAGCATTGACATCATCGAGTCACAAGTCGAGTTGATTCAAACAAAAATAAGTTCTATTATCTAGAAGTCGATCAACTACAAGATGAGTCGAATACAAGTTGACCGACTACAAGCCTACAGATTGAGGAAAGTTGGAGAAGACAAGTTGATCGATTTCAAGATGAGTCGAAGACAAGTCGACCAACTGAAGTTTGAAGTTGAAGGAAAATTGAGTCGGGAAATACAAGTCGTCCAAAGAAAGTTGAGACGACCAAAGTCGAATTTCTCAAGTCTGTTTTCTTCCAAGTCAAGTGGTTCCAAGAAAGAAGTAACCTAAAGTTTGAAGTCGAAGAAAAATTAAATACAATTCAGGTTGAGGCTGAATAAAGACAGATCAACTAGAATTGAAATACTCAAGTCGAAATTTCTCCTAGTTGAGTCGGACAAAAAAATGTTTTTCGGTTGAATGAGGAAGAAAATACGAAAAAGGGTGAGACCAAGTCAAATATTTATTGACTAGAAGCTAAGAGGGAACCGATTTTAATAAAACCATCAAGTAAAATGTTAACAAGTTGAGTTCAAATAATCACCAACAAAGGAGATATGTGCAGGTCGATTTAGACATTCATGAAAAGGTAATATGTAATGAAGTCAATATGGCATCCGATGTTGAAATGAAAATATGGGAAAGTTTTCTTGAAAGAACCACCTATATCGGCCACCTCGCACACTTTCTAGGGAAATTTCCAATGTGTCACCTATTAGGCATGTTTTGCAAAAACCCCATGTCGTAGAATTGTAAAATTTGTTTCCATCACTCCATAATCTATATACAAAAATCGTTGTCTAAATTGGTGTACGGAAATAAATTAATAAAAGTGACCATGTGTGTTAATTAAATGATGGGGTGCAATGCTTCATTCCAAAAGGACACATTGTTTCAAAGTGGTACCCTTTGGAGAACTATTTAAGTAAAGGAATATGAAGGGAAGAA